>PVKN010001116.1:0-56895 GCA_004027915.1 Capromys pilorides | reverse complement strand
GAGAACTGAGTGTGGCATGTGCCTGTAATCGCAGTCATTTGGGAGGCTGAGGCAAGAGGATCACAAGTTTGAGACCAGCGTGGGCAGCTGGCTCAGAGTTAAAAGTCCTTGCTTGCCTAGTACCACGTGTGAGGTCCCAGGCTCAATCCCCAGTTCCACCAAAAGAAAGGGGGAAAGATTTCAAATAACCTAGCACTGGGTCTCAAGGACCGAGAACATGAGCAGCAAACCGCAGCCAGATTAGGAGAGGAAGGAAAGAACACATGTTCTTGGTGATATGGTATGGAGTTCGATCTGCTAGTATTTTGCTGAGAATTTTCGTCTCAATTGATTAGAGATAGTGCTCGATGGCTTTTATTGTGCCCTTTTTCTGGTTTCAGCGTTAGCGTAATACTGCAGGGTCTCACTGTGTAGCTGAGGCTAGCCCTGAGCTCACAGCGACCGCCCTGCCCCAGCTTCCTGAGTGCTGGGATTACAGATGTGCACACAGTTGCCACACCTAGCTTGTTCATCTCTGATAAAAGAATATGACTTTGTAGATATCAGCAGCCCTAGGGCAAAGACCGCAGCACTTAAGAGTACTAGCTTAACAGGTAAAATCGCGAGTTCAATCCCCAGTACTGGGGAAGGGAAAGGAGGAAGAGAGGGAAGGAGGAAGAAAGAGAGAAGGTGATTTCTGTTTACCACACTAAAAGGGGAAAGGCAGAATCTTTTGCCCTGAGGTCTAGAATGAGACAGATTTTGGCCAAAGCAATTAAAAAAGAGAAAGAAAAGGCATACTGTTATGGTTTGTGCATAGGTGTCACCCCAAAGCCTGATGTGGTTATGGGGCAGCTTCTGGAATTTGTAATTGATTATTGTGGAACTGGGATTTGCATTTCAATGTAAGGAAGGAAGAGAAGTTAGCTGCTTGACCTGCTGCTAGTTCTCTCCCTGCGCTCTTGCTCTTAGCTGCCACCGTGAAAGGTTGCCCTCTGCCATGTACAACTCTGCCTGGGAGCCAGCTGAATATGGACTGAACCCTCCAGTAACTGTGAGCTACATAAACCTTTTCTTCCCCTGTTTTGAGTGTCGGGTATTTGTCCCAGCAACGAGAAGAGTAACTGAGACACATACAAATAGGTATAAAGGAAGTCAAAATGTCCTGCTTCCAGGTTCTGTGATTTGACGTACAAGAAATCTAAATAGTTTGCTGAACTATTTTTAGCAAAGTGAGCTCAAGGCCAGCCTGAACTGCCTAAAATATTATTAAAAACTCACAAATTCTGTAAAGTTGCAGCATAGGAAATCAACATAAAAATTAACATTTTTAATGTACTACTGATGATAAAACTCAGACTGCATGGGAAAGAATTTTAAAAGCCAACAACTGGAATCTTACCTTATTAACAAAACTTTTGCACAGAAAAAAAAACATTTGTAACATAAAAAGATTTTTTTAAATCAGACCCCCCAAGCTGGGGTGATAGCTTTGTGGTCTAAGCACCTGCCTGGCAAGAGCAAGGACCTGAGTTCAATCCCCGGAATCGCTATGCTGGCCCGAAACTGAGCATGGTGACGCGCACCTGTAATCCCAGTGCTGGGAGGCTGAGATAGGAGGATCACAGTGAGTCTGAGCTGTGTAGTGAGACCCTGTATCAACTAAATGCATTTTTAAAAAACTAGGCTTTTATATCTCTCTGGTGGGGTTTGGCATATGCCTCAGTGGTGGAGCCCTGAGTTTAGCCTCCAGGCTTACGTGTGAAGCCTAAAGGTCTGAAGCCACTAGGAGCAAACACAGGAGAAAGCCTGCTGGACAGCTGGACATGCAGGGATGTTGTGGACAAGAAAAGCACAGGAAAGAAAAATAAAAATAGATGGGATCTATGTTAGCAGCTGAGAAGCTTCAGCACAGCCAAGGAGACAGTCATGAGAACGAAGAGAAACCCGCCGAGTAGGAGAAAATGTTCGCAAGTTATGTATGTTTAACAGAGGAACTCCAAAAACTGAGCAAAACCAGAAAATGACAGCAGACCTAACAATGGACAGTGGGTCCAGAAAGACTTTTAAGACATACAAATAGGCAACAGGTACATGAAAATAATCATCAGGGAAATGCAAGTTAATATCACAGTGAGCCATCCTCTCACCCAGGAAGAAGAGTGTCACCACAGGGCCGACGGTAACAAGTGCTGCCGGCACGTGGAGAAGATGTCTGCACGCGCGTGGGCGAGATGCGCGTTAGTTGGGCCATTGTGGGAAATTACGGAGGTTCCTCGACATCAGGATAGAACTACGGTGTGGTGCGGTGGTTCACTCCTCGCTGGGCGTGTGTCCAAAGGAGCCAGAGTCAGCGTGCGGGAGACACCTGCACTTCCATGCTGGTGTTCAGGTCTGCACTTCCATGCTGGTGTTCAGGTCGCCAAGGGAAGGAAGGAGCGGGCCTGGTGTCCGTGGAGTGGTGAATGGCTGTGCGCAGTGGCGTAGCGTGTGATCATGAAGTACTCTTACCTGAAAAACCCCCATGCATATGTACACAGATAAGAAAATAAAATTAGATAAATAGGAAATAGAATTTCAATTCCTATTCTATTGTTTCAAAAATAATACATATGCTAATTTGTTTCATTTATATTACTCGTTTCTTTTAGTTCACTGGAAGGCTTTGTGCTGTTACCTGTTTCTTTGTAAGGGAGTCTGTGCCTTGTACTCAGTAACTACTTTGAAGATAAGGACTCACAGTGTATTAACTTTTGTTTTCCTCCTTTCATTTTGTTATGAAATTTTGTTTTAAAAATACTAGTAGTTTGCAGATAAAACTGGGTCATTATGTTAAGGCAGACGCAAAAAGACAAATACTGCCTGTTGTCTTTTACATATGTGGAGTATAAAATTGATCTCAAAAAAGTTGATAGCGTAGTGATGGTTAGCAGAGACCTGGAAGAGAGCAGGGGTCGGTAGGGATGGGGAGGAGTTGCCCAGGGGATACTGAGTAATAGGTAGGAGTAAGAAACTCTGATGTGGTGTTGCATGATTAGGTGAATACAGAGAACACTTATGCACTGTACATCCAAAAAAAGTTAGAAGAGAGGATACTGAGTGTTCTCACCATTACGATATGACAAATGACTGAAGAAATAGATACATGTACTGTAATACCAGCATTGCAGGGTGTCTGCCTATATTGAAACATCATCGTGAACATTGCTGTAGTGGATTGCCAACTGGTGGGCAGTTTGTCGCACCCACCTGAACTGAACCAGCACGGTGCTGGGTACTGGAGGCCCTCCTGAGGGCTGGTGCCACAGCACAAGAGGCAGAACTGGAGAAGCTGTGGAGGCTGTAGGGATGCTGTCGGAGCTGTGGAAAGCTGCTGGTTCTCTTGGGCTGTTGTGCTGGAGGACCTTGTCATGCTATTTTTCCTGGTGAGCTTGGCTGTTCTTGTTGGAGGAAGAGCTTGGGACCTCATCATCACTGAGAATGGCTGTGGTTCACTTTGGGGGAGCTCTGGTCCTCACATTGACCATAGCTTCCTGGCTCCGGAGGGGCAGATGGTACGTAGTTCAGCCTCCTAGAGAAGCTTGTCGCGTTGGCTTTCCTGGTGGGAACCCAGCTTTCCTCACCCCTGGAGGAGCTCAGGACCTCCCTGTGGCTGAGGACGGCTGTGGTGCTTTTGGGGCAGCTCTGGTGCTTACCTTGAGCACTGCTGCCTGGCCCCAGTGCAGATCCCTCAGCCGCTGGCACACGTCCTTCATCCGCTGACACAGGCTTCCTGGCTTCCACCACTGACCTCTGGGCCTTCCCAGCGCAGATCCATGAAGTGGGCCTGCATGAGTTCATCCATGGGCTCTAGGCCTCCAGTTATGAGCTCTGGATCTTCCGCTGGACTCATGCAGGATATTAGGATCCAGGCTGTCAGCTGGATTCTTTTTTTTTTTTTTCTTTTGTATTTTAAGGAAGGGTCTACAAGGTGTTCAGGATCTCACTACTAGATCAGACTCGTAGTGGTCTGCCTGTTTACAGCCTCCCAAGAGCTGAGATTACAGGTGTGCATTAACACACCCGTCTCAGTGGGGTCTCAGTGTGCCTTGGGGGCAGGGCTGGCAGGCAGGCCTTGGGATCGAAACCCTGATCCCTGCACCTGCTTGCAGGCACTTTAATCCTCTGAGCTATTTGGCCGGCCCTTGTCAACTGGATTCTTTCATCTTTAGTGTGTGGGTAGATTTCCCAAACTCTTTGAATATGACTCTTTTGGTGGTTATAAAATAATCTTATAGAATGTGCCTGATGTGGTTCATTTGCAAAATCTCCAAACCTTGGTTATTGCCATGTACTGGGACTTGAAGTCAGGACCTTGTGCTTGCTGGGCAGGCACGCCATGGAGCTGTATCCCTGGCCCTTTAGGTTTTTATGTCTTACATACAAATGGTAAAAAAGTCTACATTTATCTCAGAATTATCCCACCTTAAAAAGTTCATTCCATATTTACACAAAAAGGCCTCTGCGTAATTTTGTGAGCTTTAATGCTGATCTTTATGAATTTAACAGTAATTAGAAAGTTAAGTTAAATAAAAAGAGTACCCAAGTTTTGAGTAGGGATTTGCTGCTTGTTCAGCTACACAGGACCATGGTACTGAAGGAGCGCACTATGGATGATTTGGAGTAGAAACTTTTTTCCTAAAGACAGAAGAAAAAAGCGCGCTACCTGGAATACCTGCTTTTTCTTCCTTTTATAAATTATGTTCTGTGGAAACTTCCTGTGATAAGCATTCACTAAATATTAAATCAGACTATTATAATAAAATATCGCATGAATTATAATTACTGTTTTAGTGACATTGACTAATACATTTTTATTTTTATTTATTTGTTTGTTTGCTTGTTGTGTTTGTTTGTTTCTTTATTTATTTTTGTGGCTGGCCCAGCCTGCTCTGGTGGTCGGGCTGGCGCAGCATGTGGTGCCGGGGATCGAACTGCAGTCCCTGCAGTTGCCTGAGCTTTCCTAAGCAGGCGCTTTAGACCACTGAACCATCTCGCCGGCCCCGACTAATACATTTTTAAAACATCTTACAGTTGGGCTGGCCCTTCAGTTTGTGTTTTCTTCAGATGTATTTTTACAGCATAGTCTGAAAATCAAGGTTAAGGAAGTCAGTGGTTTTCATCTTTAAATGGAAGTTGCCTGCTTAAGAAAGACCGACAGTTTCACAGCCCTAGCCTGGTCAAAGTCTTGCGTTATAGATAGGTGTGTTGAGCCTCCTAAAAGTGCCAGTACAGCCTGCCATCCCGCCTGCCCCCGCACAAGTCTTCATGCTCTTTTGATTTCCCAGGACCATAAATCGTTGTTGTTTAGTAACTTCTCACCGCTGGCCTGGAAGTCGATGCAGGCTCAAGAGGAAGGTCCGTAGCCTCCAGCGGGCCCTCTGTCTCCACTGTGTTCCTCTCTCTTGCCTCCCCTCCCACATTTTCGTCTGGTTTTCCTTCTTCTTCTTCCACTGGTTTAGAATATACTGTTTATTATTCTAGTTCTGTAATTTTAGTGGTGTACTTTACTTTTTCACCTTACCTCTACATTGACACATCTCTTCTCAGAGTACGAGGCCCTTAGAAAGTTCTGCTTTAATTCTGCGTATTCCTTCCATTTTTCCTTTACTCTCATCTAGTCTTTGGATTCTAGCTTGCTTTTCTATTCCCCAAATTAGTTGTCATTCTTGTTACATTGTCAGTGTCTTAGAAACCCATGCGCTCGCAAATTTCTTTCAGTATTAAACACACGTATTGGTTGGAAAGATGTACGACTGTGCTAACAAAGACTAAACCAGGACACAGCTCACCGCACATCTGTGTCAAGTGGCGCCAACAAGGGCTGGTGTCTCATAAGCTATCTGTGGGTATCACTTGGGATGAGGTTGTTTCCCTTTGTCTGACCATGTTAGGTGACTTCAGTAAACAGTGTTTCTAGCCTGGTTGGGAGAGGGTACACCAGAGATGCAGCAGAGAAGATTTCCTCCCTCTGAGGCAGCCTGCCTTCCAGGACATGTTTGTGAACGTGACCTCTGTGGTGCCTAATGAGAGCTCGTTGACTTGAAACCACAAGTTTTTCCTTGTTCTTTTGTTTCAGTGCTGCAGATTGAGCTCGGGGCCTCATTGATGCCACTGATACTCGCCACTGACCTCTTGCCCAAGTTCTCCCAAGTTCGAATTTTGATTTAAAAAAGATTGTAGAGGGGCCAGCGAGATAGCTCAGTGGTCTAAAGCGCCTGCTTAGGCAAGCTTGGGCAACCACAGGGACCACGGTTCAATTCCCGGCACCACATGCTGCGCCAGTCCCACCCCCAGGGAAGGCTGGGCCAGCCATAACATAAATAAAAAAAAAAAAGTTTAAAAAAAAAAAAGGTTGTAGAACTATCCTCCAGACCAGTTACTGTTTTTTTCTTTCTAAGAACAATGGTCTGCCATGAATGCCTATGAACACACCTTGTAGAATGTATTCTTATATACTGATTTGTGATATGCTGATGTGTATTATTTTGCTTGTTCTTTAGAAAATGTAGTCTCCATTTGTATTTTGCTACATCTCACTGCTGTAGGGCACACACCGTAGGGATGCTGTGGCACCTCCAAGCGGCCCACATAATGGAAAGGAAGTGTAACTCCCTGCCCGCCAGTGTCTGAGTCAGCTCTTGTTCTCCACAATCGGAGAATGAATTCTAGGAATGGCGGAGGCTAACAGCAGAAAATTTTGAGAGAAAGAAAGCGTCTCAAAGGGACAGAAGGGAGTGCAGAGTGGGTTCCCGGGGAACAGAGAGCAAGAACACGAGGTGGGGCGGGTCAGGACAGGAAAGCCAGGTTAGCGGATCACAGGGACAGCGCCTGGGTGGTGCTGTTCAGTCCCTTGGGTGATGCTGTGCGGTGGAAACTCAGAGGTGGCTGCAAGGGGGGACAGAGCTGGAGGCGGCCAGTAAGACGACAAGCGAGTGGCCTGGTGGACCGGACCGAGCTGGGACCTGGCAGGGAAGCATGGGCTAGAGAGGTTTGGGTCCTCCTGATGGGCTCTTTTCTGTCCTGGGGCCTGACCGTCAGCACAGGCTGCTCCAGCCACAGTCGCCTTCTGCCCTGACCTCTTCCACTGCCTGCAGGGTGTGTGAATGCCCTCGCGGTCTGTAATGTCGCTGCCTCTAAGCCTTGAACTTTTACTTTTATTTACATGTGACTAAATGAGCCACTTTTCAAAATGTTTTATTCCTCACAATAGCTAATTCTTGCGTACTTCTGTGAGGCAGGCACTATGCTAACAAGTCTGATCGATGGATTGTCGTTTAATTCCCACAGAATCCTGTGAGCTGTGTACTATCATTGTCCTGATTCTACAGATTGGCTTACTGATGTGTAGGAAAACATCAGTACAGCTGTTCCTTTAGCATCCCACTTCGATACCAGCATTGACGCTATTAGCAGAAGATTCAAACTTTTTTTTCTCCCTCTGAAAAGAACTGAGCTGCCTGGGAAACTGGACTAATTTGCTGGAGTTCATTCAAGGATTAGAGGCTTAGTGGATTTAGGGTTGCTGAAGCCAGAGGGCAGGCCTCAGAGCCCCCATCCCCACCCCATCCCCACCCCAGCAGGAATTCTGTGTGAAGCCACAGACCTCTCAGGCTGTCCTGTACCGCTTCCCCTAGGTTATGGAGGATCTCTTCAAGGCTACCACAGTGACTGTTCTCTCAAACTGTCCTGAAGATGTTGAGCTCTGTCACAAATTCATAGCTCCTGGCCACAAGGTAATTAGTTTTGTGGATAAAACCCATTATAGCTGCTCTTAAGTATGTTAATTACATGCAATGACTGTAATTACATTATAAATTTTTTCTTGTCTTTTCTTACCAAGGACAGATTAGAACATATGCTAAAAACGAACTTTCTAATGTAAGTAGATACTTTATTTCTTTTGAACCTTATTGATACTTTATCATTGTATTTTTGAATTATATTTACATTGAATTATTTTTTGTTTGTAAATCTGCTTAGCATACTCCCCAGACTTGAACAAGACCTATGTCCTGATTATATCTCTTATATCTGGCTCATAATTATAACCTGTATCATCACTAAATTAATTGATAAATTATAGCAAAATAAATTAACTTAGTATATAGTATGTTTAGTATGATTTTGAACTATACTACTGCAATTCCAACTTATACTGTTACGCCTCCGTATCCCCCAAGGAATGGTTCCAGGAACTCCCGCCCTCAGTAGGCACTAAAATCTGGCTGCTCAAGTTCTTTATATAAAACAGTGTACTGTATTTGCATGTAACCTAAGAAACCCTTTCATGAATTTATAATCACAAGATTACTTAAATCTAACACAAACATCAAGGCTGGTTATAGCAGTGCTAACAGGTGGCATGATTAGATTCCCAGGAGGCTTACATCACTATAATGATAATATATTCGCATTATTCGGGGGAACCTGTCACCTTAGAACTAAATTAGTAGGCAGCGGTCACGTGTAAGACTGGGCAGGTGCTTCGTAGCAGAAGTGTGTAATCCTTGTGTTGTGTGACAGGAGGGAGAGACACTGACTCACTCTAAACTGATCAAGTCAGAATGTGTGTTAAAATGTTCAGGGTAGGCACCAAAAGTGTAACAGGACAGTGGCAGTGTATTCACAGCGATGATCGAGTTAACGTCATCCAAGCAGGGGAGGTGGGAGCTGGTGCAGTGATGCGCCCCGCCAACTCCCGTCACCCCTCAGCTGCCTGGGGCTCTCCAAGGTGGAATTCCTGAGAATACAGGCATACCTGCGTCCACCTAGGAGTAGTCCTTTCAAAAAGTAAGGAAAGAAATAAAAAGCAGAGGCGGCAAAATAAAGTGTTGTCCTTTGTCTAGACTCTCCTAATTATTAATGTATGTAGTTAATTCACATATGTAGAAATACCACATGACCTGTGTCCTTTTGAATACAGATTTCAGTGCATAGTTCAGTGCATGCTAAAGTAGTTTTATATGGAAATATATTATGGGACCTGTGTAGTAATTGACTTTTACATTTACCAAGTAGAAATAGAGATGGAACTCCTACCTCCTCAAAAGAAGCTGGGCTATGGAGATAGCTCAGCAGTCTAAGCACCTGCCTAGGCAAGCGCAAGGACCAGGGTTCAATCCCTCCACACACGCTGAGCCGGACACCAAGGCCCGGTGTGATGGAGCACACCTGTAGTCCAGTGCCAGGGAGGCTGAGGCAGGAGGATCACTGAGTTTGAGGCCAGCCTGGGCTACATATGAGTTCAAGGCCAGCCTGAACTACATAGCAAAACCCTGTCTCAGAAAGATTAATAATTACTGTTAATAATTACTGTTACTACTATGACTGTAATAAGCACCACCATCGTTACCTTAGAAATAATGTTATTTAAGACTAGGCTTTGATGTCAATAAAATTTCATTTTCTTACAGCATGCTGTCACTTAAATGTAGCTTTGGGGGCTTTATTTGTACTGTACCACAAAACTGTCCAGCTGGTTTTTATAGGTAGGAATTCACGTTTTCCTCAGAACACAAATTGGTGCTGGGTGAATTATTTTCTTAGCTCAAAGTTCTTCAAAAAGTTTGTAATTTATTTTTATCCAAAGTGGTGGCGTAGTATTTTAAGAGGGGCT
This sequence comes from Capromys pilorides, assembly GCA_004027915.1. Classification (NCBI taxonomy): domain Eukaryota; kingdom Metazoa; phylum Chordata; class Mammalia; order Rodentia; family Capromyidae; genus Capromys; species Capromys pilorides. The sequence continues at coordinate 47,258 of PVKN010001116.1, read as the reverse complement.
AATATCCTCGAGTGTCAGAGTAAGTAAAACTTACAGACTGTGGCCAGGCACTGTGGCTCTCACCTGTAATCCCAGCATTCAGGAGGCTGAGGAGGACTGCCACGAGCTCAAGGCCAGCCTGGGCTGCAGAGTGAGTTCAAGGTCACCTTGAACTGTAGAGCAAGACTCTAGCTCAAACACACACACACACACACACACACACAGATTTTGATCCAACAATGCCACTTCATCAAATGCACAGTGTATAGGAATTATTGGTAATGTTAGAACAACACAGATTCTGTCTTCCTCCAGAAAAAATGATGATCCTTAAGAATAACAGAAGCCGGCAAGGCTGCATGAAGGAAAGAATCCTTTTGCAGTGCTGGTGAGAATGTAAACTAGCACACCCTCTGTGGAAGTCAGGGTGGAAATCCCCAAACACTGAAGTTAGGCATTCCGTTCAGCGCAGCCGTTCTCGTAGGCATCTTCCAGAGCTGAGGCTGGCACCATGTGACTGTGGTGCGGACGCACAGCTCGTAAGCGCGGCTTCAGGGCCGTGGCCGCTGTGTCCCTCAGCAGATGAAAGGATGAAGACAGTGTGGCGGCTGCACACCAGGAGCACGGCTGTGCGGGAAGGGGCGGTGTGCTCGGGTCAGGTGGAGGAAAGTGGCTGCACGCTGGGCAGTGACGCCAGGCAAAGCGAGGCGCGCACGAGCCCGAGTCCTGTGGCTCCTCTTTGAAGAGAAGCCTCAGTATAAATACAAAGTGAGCAAAAGACATAGAGAGCCAGGAGACTTTTTGCCTATGAGAAGAGGACGGAGAGACGGGGAGAGGGGGCGCTGCGGGGCTCCAACCCGCCCCCCCCCCCCAAGGCACCACAGTGCACTGTGCGCAGGGCCTAGAAAAACAACATTGAAAAATAGAAAATGAAGAAGGAATTTACTGAAACTATGTAGTCATGATTTTTAATAGCAAAAAAGCAGAAACATCTGAAATATCTATCAATAAATAGCTGTTTAAACTAAGTATGTTTGTTGCATCGACAAAATGGAATATTATGAAATTCAAAAAACAGAATTTTGCAGACTGATAGGTCAGCAAGGTATATTATTGAATACAATAAGGTATAAAAGTATTATACACGCGTGCTGTTGACGTTCACTACAAAGAGATTATTAATATTTACTTATACAGGCTATATGTATATATTTTTCTTTCCTCTGGAAGGATTCACAGGCAACCAGTAAGAGTGAATTATGAGAGGAAAGGAACCTGGTGGCTGTAGGACAGAGAAGGGAAGGAGATACAAAATTAGTGGCTGAAAATTCTTTGTAATAGCATTAAATAGAAACACGCAGCTTCGTTTGTTTTCTGGGACAAGGTCCAGCTCTGCTGCCCACGCCGGCCTGCGCTGAAGGGAGACCCCCAGCAGCCTTCTCGGCGCGGCACCGAGGCTCAGGCCCCCGGCCTGGGCTTGCGTGGTCTTCGATGCCTGGTGCACAGCATCTAGTAGGTGCCAAGTGCACGTTTGTTGAATGAGCGGCGCTTCTAGGAAGTGCTGTTGCTCTTTTACCCTTAGTCTTTTATGCTTTTTTTGTGCAGCACTGGTACAACAGGGATTCAGAGGACATCTGTACGTGCTGAAGTGCCCTGGCTCCTTGGTGTGCTTTGCAGATTCGTCATCGGGGGTGGGGTCTGCCTGCCACTTCTCTTCGTGCAGAGCAGCCCTTCCTAGGCTTAGATCAGCTTTAACTCCTGATTACCCGGTGTTGGGCGTTCGCGTAGGGCCTCGCAGACTCCATGAGTGAGCTTCCTCCAGACGATCGCGTGCAAGGCCGGCTCACTGTTAACCCGGTGTCTGCTCTTCCCTTGTTTCCCTGCAGCATTTCTTACACAGAGGCCGTAGAGATCCTGAAGAAAGCGTCCCACAACTTCACCTTCACCCCAGAGGTAGTGTGCTGCGTTTGTGGGTGTGTGAAGTGGCTCCCTCTTGTCCTGTCTTCTGATCTTACTGTATTGAAAATCCTTCAAAATAATCTTACTTCTCTTATTAGACGTGTGTGGTATTTTTTCATCTACATAGCCTTTGATGTTTGCTGGATCTTGATGAACTACTTAGAGTGAAAAACAATTTTGAGGGCTGGGGAGATAGCTCAGTAGAATAAGTACTTGCCTGGCAAGTGCAAGGTCCTGAGTTCAAACCCCAGTACTGAAAAAAAAAAATACATTTGAAGTGGGATTGTGTTGCTTGATGCAGCAGTGACTAAAGAGCTATAGATGAGTCCCTCGAGTTTAGGATATGAAAATGGTAAGAGAGAGTGATACTCATAGAATATTACTATAGGAATCAACTACTCACTGTCTCCCGAAGTTTATTCTGAGTATTATTAAAAGGTGGCAGACTCACATGCCACACCAGCCCCACTCCTGGGCACAGTGAGCAGGCCACGAGACCAGGCGTGGTGACACATGCCTGTAATCCTAGCCTGGGGAGGCTGAACGTAGGATCTCTACAAGTCCGAGCTATGTAGCAAAATCAGCTATGTACCAAATACATGAAAGAAAGAAAGAGAAAGAAAGAAAGCAAGCAAGCAAGCAAGCAAGCAGACAAAAATGGCCATATGATTAAGTTTAGGCAGTGTGTTTTTTCTCAGTTGCATCTTATGGAAGCTTTAATTTGGAGCCATTCAGTATGGCCCTTTTTGAAGAATTTTGTTTTTTAAATACTAATAAAGATTATATTCAAGGTGGATAGCGTGATAATCTGATATGTGTATACACTGTAGTGAGGATCACAAGCCAAGCTAGGGACATGTCTGTCACCACCTGTGCGACACAGTAGAGCCCCAGAGTCTTTCATCCTGGGGCATCCCGTTGCCCAGCCCTGCCCCCCCGTTCTGCTGACCCTGCCAAGAGCTCCTTTATTTCATTGGCAGGAGAGCATACCCAGACAGGCTGCATGTTGGGTGCCCGTCTCCTCACTTCTGCTCCCGTCCTCCTCTCCTGCCACTGCCACCTCCCCTGCTGCCACTCGGGCCTGCTTATGTGTTCCTGTGGTGCAGTGTTGGTGCCTCTGTGACTAAGCTACAGGCGAGGACACCAGCGTTCACGACAGCGCACACAGGAGTCGGGATGAGAACAGAGAGCATACTGACTTAATCACATAACCTCTGCTGTCTGTCACCTCCCAGTATCGTTCAGAATATGGCCCTGAAGTTGCTGATTCCTAGAGTAATCACCAAGCGCTCAGTTGCCCAGGCGAGGCTCAAACTTGTGACCCTCTGGTCTCAAAATTTAAAAATTGGTAAAAAGGGCTGGGGACACAGTTCAGTGCAAACACCTGTATCCAGTCCCAATGCCACTAAATAAATGAGTAGATAGGTGCATACTCACTAGAGCAGTTTGTGTGTGAGTTGACCTATTTTTTAAGCAATTCAGCAAGAGAAGCCATCTAGCCAAAGGCAGACTTGATATTAGGAAGGTTATCTTCCCTCATTTAATTTCCTGAGATTTAGGATCAGTTACTGTGGGAGAAGCTCCGGGCAATATTAATAAAATCCCGGAGGTCTGCAGTGAGCTGTGTCCCTTTGGAAAGCACTCCTTCTTCTGAGGGCTCCGCCTCAGCAGCTGAGCTCTGCTCCCTGCAGAGCAAGACGTGCATCTGTCGGCAGCTGGCTGCAGGTCCTCCCTTGGGTTTGGTCAGCTGTGCAACCTGGCAGAGACCCTGCGTATCACCGAGCCCTGGGGAGAGGAAGCCCTTGGAATTCGGGGGTCGGGGGGTCCCCTGGGGGTGCTCGTTGTGCGCTGTCTTCTCTGGTGTGATGAATTTGCTCTCCTTACAGTGGGGTCTTGACCTGCAGACCGAGCATGAGAAGTACCTGGTGAGGCACTGTGGCGACGCCCCGGTCTTTGTCACTGACTACCCGCTAGCACTCAAGCCCTTCTACATGCGGGACAACGAAGACGGACCCGCACGCACAGTAAGGACACCTGGGGGCGCCAGGGCGGCCGTCTGCGTGTGGGCCGTCGCTCTCCTTGTCTCTCAGGGCCTCTGCTGACAAGCGTTCCCACAGGACACCCAGCCTTCTCTAGCACCGCTCTTCACTGCCGTCCAGGGCGTCCTCCTGGCCTAGCAGGCACAGAGGCACACGGGTTTGGTTTGGCTTTTCTTCAGACCAGAACAGGAAGCAGCCTGGAAGTCCACGTAGGCCCACCAAGCTCAGAGTGACCTGGAGATCCCAGGCGCAGCTCTGGGCAGCTCGTGCTGGTGGCCCAGCGCTAGGCAACTTAGGTGCATGGGGAGACAGGTGGGAGTGGCAGTGGGGGCCGGACAGTGGGCGGGCAGATCCGCTGCAGCCTCCTCGGCGGCGCGGGCACCTCTCCTCCGTCTCCCTCTCCGTCTCGTTCTCCGGCCTCCTCAGCCTTTCTCATCCTCTTTTCTTATACCCTCCATTTCAGTTGCTTTTTGGTTGTGGCTTCCTTTTTCTCTCAGTCTTTTCTCTCCTTTACACAGCCCTGATATGAAGCGAGAATATATTCTTTTAATATGCTCACCAGGCCGTTACACATTTCACATCAGTTACCAAGCCTGTGACATTGACTCCTCGTCACATAAGCCCCAGTGCTCAACTTGTGTTTGTCATGCCTCTCACTTGCGTGTGGTCCGTGAGTGACGAGGCTGTCAACTAAGGAGTACAAAAGTTTGGGTGCATTTCCTGCTTTCTCTTAAAATACCAACGAAACAGTATTCGTCCCCCAGAGCTCCAACTCTGTCACGTGCTTCCTACCATCTCATCTTAGAATTCTGAAACGATTTTGCACAGAACCTTGTTTTTCCTTTTTATAAATGAAAAGCAGAATGTAGGCACGTTGTGGGGGCCGCATGTGGTCACGTCTGACCCTGGAGCAGAGAAGAGCAGGGGCAGGGCCGGGCTTGCGCCTTCCCTGGCAGCTCTCTCACGGAAGCCACCACTGGAGTCCTCTGACAGTGCTCCACGCCCTGGGGACCCAAGGGTGCCCTCCATTTCCAGCAGAGCTGCAGACCAAGCCTCTAGGCATAGTGTACCCTTCGGGGATGCAAACCCTGTTCAGTCGGAGTGCTGGTGAGCTGAGTATTTGCACATTCTGCAATCCAGTGCTTCTATCAAAATGTGTGACTCATAGCAGAATGTTTTCTCTTTCCAAATGTATGTGCCCCGCAATATGTGCAGGAGCGTTCAGAGCAACACTGCTCATAATAGCCCAGAAGTGAGGGGTGGGAGCCACAGGAACAGCTGGTGTTACTGCAGCGGGGCTCAGGACCAAGCTGAGCATCATCAAAGTAACTCGAGCCTCACACCGACAGATGCGGTGATGAAAGCAGTGGCTATCTAAACCAAAGTGTCTGTGCCTGTATTCACATGATCCAACCCAAGAGTTGAGCGAAGCAAAGGGAAAGGGAGGAGAGTGTTTACTGTGACCCTACGCGTTGAGAGTTAAAAAGACACCTGCGCTCTGTAACACTGGTCAAGAAAGAGGTTGTTTTTAGTAGGAGCAGTATGCAAACAAAGGCCTGAGAATAATTAAACAACCTTGTTCCGTCTCTTGTTTTTCCGTACTGGGACTTGAACTCAGCCGCATGCTTGCTGGGCATGCGCTCTGCCGCAGCACTGCATCCCCTGTCCTGCATGGTAAAATTGTGGCATGTTTAGTTTTTGAAAGTTAGTAGAACTATATACTTGTTTGTATACTTTCTGTACATGCTATAATACAGCTTATTTTAAAAGGGAATGTTGTTCTTGTATCAACACAGGCTTGTGGAGGTCATATAAACTAATGTTTATAAAAATGACTATGCAAACTAAAAATGTAAAAATATCAGAGAGCAGGCACGCTAGTGCATACCTGCAATCCCAGTGCTTAGGACCTGACCTCCACGTAGCAAGTTCAAGGCCAGCCTGAACTATGTACTGAGACCCTGTCTCAAACTCACTTCCCCCAGAATATGCAGATATGTGGACGAGGTGGAGAATGAACTATGGCAAAGATGGCTAGGCAGAGAGGGCCAGCTGGCATGCTAGCCGTGGCACGGCTGTGCTCGTCTTTGTAGAAGAGGGGAACATGAGAAGATTGACCTCTGGGGGACATACAAGCCAGGCTGGGAAGGAGGGGATCAAAGGCCAATGGGGCGGTTGAAGGGACTGTTGTCATCAGGTGAGGGGAAGACCAGATCCGAGACTAAATGGGGCCAACAACAAAAATGGAGAACACAAAGTAAATCTAGAAAAACATCCCCAAGCAGTAGTCAGTGAAATAAACTGGAATAGCGTAGCGCGGAGAGGTCCCAGGGGATTCCCAGAGAGGGCGCCTTCATTCGGAGAGTGGTGCTGTTTGCATGGATGTGTTTCTCTCTCAAGGGTAGGCCGCGCACCTGAACGTCTGTGTGGCCCCTCCCGACATTTCTGCTGACCTGGCGTCCAGGGCAGGTGGGTGGGGTGCCCTCAGCAGCAGAATAAGTACTCAGCGGTAGCGTGTTTACTTGATGGGGCTACAGCTTTGGGGGGCAGGCAGAGGCACCTGGGGGCAAGGACATGGGGAGAGGGAGCAAGGGAGGGAGCTAATTTGGCCGGGTGTTTTCAGGCAAGGTAACCCTTCCATTCTTTGGAAGCCATTTGTACCTTTTCAAGCTAGTGTAAAACTGTTACCTCTTTCAAGCTAAAGAGTAGTGAAGTTGGCCCCTCTTCATTTTCACTTTCCAAGGCCCAGGTCCGTCTTTGGGGGCTGTCCCTGCAGCCCTTCTGCTGTTCTCGTGTCTCCAGGGCGAAGGCCTCTGTTCTCCTCTGTGTGGGTGTTCGCTCAGGAGCAAAGTACTGTCAGCGGTTAGAGCAAAAGCGCGCAGCGGCCCGGGCCGCGCACACGTCTCCTGGCTGCGAAACGGACTTCTTTTGGTAGTGACATGTCGTGTTCCTCCACGATGGGCAGCAGCCTATGAGAGAGCAAATAAGGAGGCCTCCAGTCGTGGTTTCTGTCACTATTTTAAAATGCTGAGTTCGGTGGGAAGAGTAGTAACAGAAAAGAGATGACGCTTGTTTTCCTCCCTTTGAACTTAGCATAGCAGGTTATCTATCAAAGGCCTTATACCGAGCTAGCCTTTTTCTTTTTTTAACTCAGAATCTGGGTTTTATTTTCAGTAAATTGATTGGACTCGCAGCGTCAGAGTCAGAAGGGAGTATTATAAATAGAACCGAGGGTGTGTTCAACTTGAATGCCGACACGCGCTGTCTCTAGACAGCGTGCTGCCCAGCTGTGTGACTGAAGCAAAACCAACTGCCCTGGGAAGGAGAACGCTCCCGGGGCATTCGGGGCCTAGGTCTCCCCACGAGAAGCAGGCTGTGTTCAGTGGGGACGTGTGGAATGGGGCCTTCCCCGTGGCTCCCACGACCTGTGCGGGCAGTGGGAGGGACAGCAGAGCAGGCCCGCCACTTACTTCAGGCCTCCCAAGATGCGTAGTAGAGAAGTTTTAGTGCAAACGTGCTCAGATTTGCTTGTCTTTGATAGACCATTTCAGAGCTGGCCAAATAGCTCACCAGATTAAAGCACCTGCAAGCACATGGAGGGGCTGCGGGTTGATCCCCAGGTGCAGCCCCGCCTCTGGGGCACTGAGACCGCAGTTGAGACTGGGCGTGGTGGTGCACGCCTGTAATCCCAGCTCTTGGGAGGCCGTAAACAGGTGGATCACTATGAGTCAGATCTAGTAGTGAGAACCTGAACACCCTGTAGACCCTTCCCTAAAATACAAAATATAATAATGTACCATTTCACTACCAGGTGAAGAATTATCTCACGAAGGACCGCGTTCTCTTGCCCATTCTGTGTAGTTCGTTATTCCCAGTAACCGCCAGACCTGCAGCTATGCTAAGCATGTTTTCTGGCCCTACCCTCTCTTTCAACCTCATATTTTGCCATAAGATAAAAGTGATTATTTATACTGCAGGACGTTAAAAAAATGGAGGGTCATGGCTGATTTTGGGCTGTGACTTCTGAAAGACTCCAAACAAAAGCTTAATATAGCAAGGGTAAATTGCTTTGGGGCTCCTATGCCTTTTTTTTTTTTTCAGGACCGGCTTTCCAACTCACGACCTTTCACTAAGAGAAGTCATAGATAAAAGCCGGGTGTGGTGGGCCCGCACCTGTGATCCCAGTACTCGGAGCCAGGGCGGGAGGGTCACTGTGCGTTGGAGGCCAGCTTGGCCTCCACAGTGAGCCAACCTGGACTATACAGCAAGGCCCTGTCTCAAAGAAAGAAACACGGGGTCACAAATGAAGCTTGAAAGCATGTGCAAGCAGGTGCGCCCTTGGCCGTCTAGGTGAAAGGCGCAGGCGCTCCCTGAAGGGAGACGCGAGGCTCAGGCCTGCTCCCCAGAGGCGAGGTGGCGCGCTGCGACTGGCGGCTGGGGGGCACCCTAACAGTCCAGCCCGGTGGGAAGAGTACTCTCAGAGTCGCCTTTGCAGGTAGCCTGCTGGGTCTCCAGGCACACCAGGTTGCCCGGGGGACCATTAGTGTCAGGCAGTGTTAATGCTTCGGGGTGGCTGTGGTCGTTGCATGTGGCCCCCAACACTCTATCGTGGGGTACTGTTAGCACGATGAAGCCAGAGCTCCGCTGCGACTTCACATACAGCATCTGCGAGCCCTCCCCACTGCCCTAGTGGGGACCAATTCTTCTGTCTGTGCTGCCTGCTCAGGCTCAGGATCGTGTAAAGCACAGACCGACCAGCCTGCGAGGCCTTGATCACCAGCAAATGGTTTCACCAGCCGGCTGGGTCCTACAGGTGTGTCCTGTCAGCCTCCCCATGTGCAGGCACGAGCGTGACAGGGCCTTCTCGTCACTGCCTCAGGATTTGCCTGGTCCTCTCCACATTTTGCATGTTACGCATATTATATAATGCTTTGTGTTGCATCTGTATTGCCTGTTGTCTCCATAGAGACTTTATAGAGAAAAGTCTCTGCCTAGCCCAGTAGGTCCCGGGGAGACGCCAAGTGGAAGAATCCTACCTATGCCAGACATGGCAGCGCAGGTCTGTGGTCCCAGCTCTCTGGAAGGCTGAGGCAAGGAATCCACAAGTTTGAGCCCAGCCTGGATGATTTAGCAACATAGCAAAATAAAAAAATGAAAACTGCCCACAAAATGAAAAAAACTAAAAAGTGTAAAAATTTGAAAGGATCATTCTAGAGATCCCCAGAAAATTTTACTTTTTTCATATCAAAATAAAGTGCAAAGTACCTGCCTGGCAAGTGCAAGGTTGTGAGTTTGAACCCCAGTCCCACCAAAAAATAAAAAATAAAATAAAGTGCAGCTTTGTATACATATATTTTTATTTGTAGTTAAGGAATATTATATATAATTCTGAGAAAGTAAAAAACACACCTACACTCATGCACGCGCGTGCGTACAAGCACACACAATCAAAATAAAACAAAATGCCAGTATTTCTCTGGTCATAAATAAAAACTCCATGTGGCTGGGTGAGAATTCCTTCATACTTATTCTGTCTTGTCTACCCATCCAGAGTATTGGATTTTCATTACCATGTCACTGTTACCAGATCCACGTTGTTAATAACCTGGACACTCAGCGTAGGCACGCCAGGTTCACCGAAGAGTAACTGCCAAGCGCTGTGGCGTGACAGTGTCTTTCTGTACAGTCACCTTTTGTCCTCCTGCCTTACTGAGAAGCGAGAGACTTAGTAGAAGTATAACCTGGGGAAGCTCTGCTCTCTTTAATTCAGTGCAGTGGCGAGAATCTCACCTGACACATTTGTGTTAATGAGGAGGTGCACACAGCGTGGAGGGCGCATTCTTGACTGATTCTTTAGCAGTCTCCGTTATATGCAAAGTGTGTTTCAGTGAGAAATTCTGACATCAATACTAGGGCGATGGATTAGTGGGAAAGTGAGACAGAATGTAAGAGTTTATATGTAATGGGACATTTACAGATTGAAATGTATTCTATAGATTCTTAATTTTTTTTCTGTTGCACTTAATTTTTTTTTCTTTTTTTTTTTTTTTTTTTTTGTGGTTCCGGGGTTCAAACTCATGACCTTGCACTTGCCAGGCAGGCACTTGTGCCACAAAGCTATCTCCCCGGCCCCTCAAATGAGTTTTACATTGTTAGAATTACTGGACTTAATAAAAGAGACCCCCTCCCCCACCCTACAAACTGACAAATCATCTGGCAAGGGCAGGGACCAGGGGTGTGCCAAGCCCACGATGTATCGATCAATGGGTCATCAGTGGGTCGTTCAAGCCTGGGCACGCGGTGCGTAAATGGAATCCCAGTGCCAGGGAGGCTGAAAGCCAGAGGCTCGCTAGGAGTCCGAGCTCTGTACCAAGATGCATGAATGAAAACAGAAGAAGAACTGACAAGTCACAAAATAATACGGAGAGCAAATCAGCATTCTTGAGATACTAAGTATCACGCTAATACAGGGGCCATTTTACTCTCCTAACAAGCTTTTGGCATTTTCTGACGGAAGTGTGGTGCCTCTTTATTACAGACAGATAACACATAAACGAGAGAAAAAAACATTGCCAAGTCACGCGCTCCCCGCCGCTGCCGTGCTGCACAGCGAGCCTCGCGCCCGGGCGCCCAGGCCTGGGCCCGGCCTGCAGCCTCCTGCTGCTGCTGCTTGCAGAGGCTTTTACCTTTTTTTTCCTTGTGAGTAATGCTGTCATAAACATCCTGTGTGAATCTCTTTTGTGTATCTGATTGTTTTGTTAGGACCAGTTCCTAGAACTGCTTTGCTGAGAGGATGTTGCACTTCTGAGGCTGCTGTCCCTCGCCACACTGCTGCCCTTCTGTTACCCACCTAGTGGGTGTTGTCTTTTTATCTTAACCAAGATACAGTGCTCCAGAATACTGTTGCATTGTTTTAATTTGTACTTACTTGATAATCAGAAATGAATGTATGACATATGAAAAGGCTAAGATTCATGTCTGTGCTGTAGAGTTGAGAGTATGACCCCTGTGGTAGAGCACAAGGCCTGGGCTCAAACCTCAACACCAGAATAAATACATATTGCACACAGCTATGCATCTCATTGCCACGTTTTTTTTTTTCTAGACAGGGTCTTGCTACACAACTGGAACGTGTAGTGATCCTCCTGCCTCAGCCTCCCCAATACTGGGACTATAGGTGTGTGCCAGCATGCCCAGTTCTGGGGCTGGCATGACGTGCAGTAAGTAGTGAGGATCAAACTCAGGACCTTGGGTTTGCCAGGCAGGCACTTATGCTGCCGAGCTATCTCCCCAGCCCCTCATGGCCACATTATTTATGAGAAAAATACCAAAATGTACATATGAGATTGTTCAACAAAAAGAAAATTATACTTGTAAATAACCAACTAGGCAGCTGTTAAAATAGTCCATGTATAAACTATTTTTACTGATATAGGAAAAATAGATTATTTGATATTTAAACAGCGTACATAAACAGAAAGTGAAAGATCTTGGTAAACAGTGAAGAGCCAATCTAAAAATGGTTTTTTAAAACGTGCAGTGCTTTGAGAAACTGTTGGAGCCCCTTGAAAATGTCATGGTATTCGTGGTTCTTTTTTACTTCTTTCTAGGTTGCTGCTGTGGATCTCCTGGTGCCTGTCGTCGGGGAACTGTTCGGTGGCAGCCTCAGGGAGGAACGGTACCACCACCTAGAGCAGCGGCTGGCCAGGTACTGTCGGACCTAGCGAAAGCGAAAGCGCGCTTCGGAAAGCAAGGCGAAGCGCGGGGCCTTGCGCCCACAGAGTGACCCAGAAAAGCCCCAGGTCCCGCAGCGCCCTGGGAGCGCAGCTGCCCGCGGCCCGAGCTGGGTGCTCCTCCAGCGCTGAGCTCCCCCTGCGCCCCTCAGCACACGTCCGCGGTGTGTAACAGGCCTTAAGTACTTTACACTCCTTGCTCCTTGAATGTCACACGGTTTTGCCGTCTGGCTGGGTCTGTCATGGGACCCTAATGCTGAAGTAAGGAATTCGGCCCACGCTTTTACAGTAAGTTTGCAGCTTTACCGACTCCTGCTGTGGAGAAAGAATTCCCCGGCTGCATCAGTGAGGCAGACAGGGAGGCTGGTGACGGAGGGAGCTACGGGAGGGGACGGACGGTCAGGGTGCAGCCATGGGGCGAGAGCCCACGCGCACGCGGAGGTGCCCCGCAGCGGGAGCCAGGCTTCCGCCCTGCACGGTCGGGGTGCAGCCGTGGGGCGAGAGCCCACGCGCACGCGGAGGTGCCCCACAGCGGGGAGCCAGGCTTCCGCCCTGCACGGTCCGGGTGCAGCTGAACCCACGCCCACGCCGAGGTGCCCCGCAGCGGGGAGCCAGGCTTCCGGGGCGCCGCTCCTGCGCGGGGCGTGGGCAGCGCGAAGCGCGCAGCCCGACTTCCTGCCCTGGCCCGGGTCGTCAGCTCAGTTCTCCGCGACTTCCACCCTCCCTTGCCAGACTTAAAACAGCTCCCGCATGTGGAGGCTTATCCTCCCAGCCACGCCAGGCTCGTGGTAACTGGAAACCCGCGGCTGGGCCAGGCGAGCCGTCCGTGTGGCTGCTGCTCCTAGGGACGTGTCCGACCCGTGAGTCTGTGGGGAGACTTAGGTGACAGCCACAGTCTTCGGGGCGTTTTTTTGTCCTCCATCCCAGAAGAAAGGGGACAGAGTTCTGAGGAGACTCCTCTGTCAGCTAGGCGCCGCCTCTGTCCAACGACCATCGCGTTAGAGTCATGGGAAAGCTGTGGAGCTGAGGTCAAGGTCAGACGCTTTCCTCGGAAAGAATTTGATCATTCTCTGGAGTCTTTTCAAGTGCAATAAAAATCGCACGAGGCAGGAACCCTCGTCTGCTGAAAGATGCATTGGCCTGTTCTCTTCGCTTGCTTCCTTGCTTTCCACCAGCTCCGCCTCTCCCAGAGAAGGAGACGGGTGCTTTCCCGTCTCGGGGTCTGTCTGTGGCGACTGGGCACAGCGTCTCTAATTTTACACGTTTGAAGTTCTCAGTGCCCCTGTCGCTGCAGGTGCAGTTTGCGCCCGAGCACTCAAGGACTGAGATAATGTTAGCACTGAGGGCCGACCCGTCCTCGCGATCCCTGAATTAGCAAGAGCCCCTGGCGGCGGCGGCGCCCGCGCTGCCCTTCCAGGTTAGCGAACGGAAGTGGTGTGTGTCCCTGCTCTGCGTGGACCGCCTGCAGCCCGCGGAGAAGCGCCGCTTCCTGCAGCCCGGCAGTGCGCTTGCCTCTCAGGAACCCCCAGGGCTCTGTCCTCATCGTAAAGCACCTTTCCGCTTCTGTCACCATAGCTGGGGGGGCCCCTCGGGTAGTACAGATGTGTCGTGTACTCCTGTATGAAGAGCTCTCTGCACACAAAACAAATATTTTGTGGCTGACAACTTACTGCCATCACCTGAAACAATCCTGTTGTTTTCCTTTTACAGCTCAGGACTGACAGAAGCCTACCAGTGGTAAGAATGTGGCCCTTCACCTTACTTATTTAGCAACCTGTGTTAATGTTACATAGATGTTTTTACTTTTATTCCAAAGACTGTGGAAGAATGTTAAGGACTGAGCAGGAGTCCCTAGGGGATTGCCTGCTCCCTTCCCTTTAAGTCCTTGTAAAATGCTAAAAATAACGATCGCCATTTAATTATCCCTTTCATGTGTCAGCTAACTGCGGTAGCATCTGCATGTCCACTGGTCCTGTAACCTCCTTTTTATTACCCCTGTGAGACCAAGGCCCACATAGGTGACAAACCACGATCTCGCAGGAGTAGACGGTTGAAAATTGATCTGTGAATCAAAAACTTGCTGTCCCAGCCATTATACTTTACTCTCTCTCTGTGTGAAATTAGAAACTTGAATTAAGAGTTGGGGATATAGCTCAGCAGCACATGTTCTTGCCTGGCAAGAGCAAGGTTCTGAGTTCTATTCCCAGTACCAAAGAAGAGAAAAAAACTTTGGTCAGGTAAACTTGAGTTTTCTAAGAACTGTGCAGGTCTGAGCTCATACATTTGCTTCCCTAAAGTTCTGGGTGTTTTTCCCCAGACCCTTTCTTCAGTTCTGTCCCAATATAGATAAATGAGTCATTTACGTCTCTGTAATCACATTCCTGTAAAATCTTGTTGCGGTAATATCAGCAGTATCAGTAACCCTGTGCCGTCCTCTCCAGGAGGAGCAGGCAGATGACACAGTTGACTTAGCAATAAAAGGCTTCGATTTCAGAGGTTCTGAAATCAAGTTCAGGTAATGGTCTGTAGTGCGTACCAAAATGACCTCACACGCCCTTGATCTCTCTGGGAGCCTTGAATTCCAGCACAGCGAAAGGGAATAATAATCCCTGCGTGAAGGGGTGGGAGAAGGAGCACTGGGGCAGGCTGCGGAGGCGCCAGCGTGGAGCCACAGGCCCGGCCTCCGCCCCAGTGCCCCACCGCCTTCTGACTGGGCAGACGTGCGCCTTTCCTCTTGGGGCTCTTTCTGTCCGAGACCATCCAGAGTGTGTAAACACTGGTTCAACTTGGTGAAAGGTGTGTTAGTGGCTGACAGTTACGGCTTCTTCTGGTCCTTACTAGTCATTCCAACACTATCCTTTGCCCAGCTAACACTTTTACACTTAAGATCTCCAAATGTAAGTGTTTATGATTCGAATGTGTAATTCTTTTCACAAGGGAATCATAGTCTAGGTAAAGGAGGTCTTAGAAGGGCTGGAGCCGTACCTCAGCTATGTGGCACTGACCCAGGAGGAGCAAACCCTGAGCTCCATCCCCAGGGCTATTTAAAAAGAAGACAGAAGTTTTCAAGTCTGTGGTCTATGGAAGTCTCCATTCTTTGAGTAGCCACACCTGGTGTCTCAAGTGCTCACTTCCTATCTCTATATGCCATGTGCCAGTAACATCTGGAACTAGTTGTACAAATTTTATAGCATCCCTCTATAGCTGGTTACCCTAGAATCAATTTAATAACAAAGTGGATTTTTGCACCTATCAAACCGATAAACTAAATCCTCTGCTGAATTCCATTGGTAGACATTTGTGCCAGACATTTGAAAATTGATCTGTGAATCAAAAGCTTTCTGTCCCAACCATTATACTTTACTTTCTCTGTGTGTGAAGTTAGAAACTTGAATTAAGAGTTGGGGATATAGCTCAGCAGCACATGTTTTGCCATCTGTGTATGAGAATTGTTTTTTGGGGTTTTTTTGTGGGACCTGGGTTCAAACTCACAACCTCACACTTGGCAGGCAGGCACCTGTGCCACAGAGCTATCCCACCGGCCCCTAGTATATGAGAAATTTAGAAACATGTAAAACTATCATTGGACTTGCAGCAAGCTCAAGTGCTACAGGTGTGTATGCCAAGAGGTCTCATGTGCCTTTCATCTCATTTTGTCACTAAACCAAAGTATGTCCTGTCCCCATGCCTTGTAAAGTTAAAGTGAATTCAACTATTAAGTAGTTTAATTATTCAACACTTCCAGAATTCCTCAGTTCTTACTGGGTTGAAGCTTTATACTAAGTGACCTCTGTCATATTGAGCCCTCACTGATTCTAGCCCATCCAGCTGCAATTCATACACCTCCGTCTCTAACATACCAGTACTTCTAGGCATCATAATAGGAAGACATGATAGACGGCCTTTATGTCGGAGGACCCAAGTGGTCACCAGCTATGGAGCTTAATTTTATCACAGAACTGATATTGCAAATCATTCAAGAAGCTGTTATTTATTTATTTATTTTTGTTGTTGTTGTTGTTGTCGTCACTGTATTTAGCACAGGGTCTACAGAGCCTCACTACGTAGACCAGACTCGTAGTGATCTGCCTGTGTTCAGCCTCCCAAGTGCTGGGATTATAGGTGCGCCACCATGCCCAGTCTCAACCACTGTCTCAGCGCACTCTGCCTAATCAGGCTCATAGTCCACTGAGCTCTCTGGCCAGCCCTAAGAAGCTGCTTTTGAAAAGCTGTGTTCAAGAATGTTTGTACCAAATGACATAATTAAAATACCTCTAGTTTTCCTTTTCTTCCTGAAATGTTTTTACTCCATGCTGAATTTTGGTCACGCCTGTACCATTTCTCAGCCATGTGGTCCTAAGGAAGAGCAGAGCGTGCATGCATGGATGAGCATTGGAGGCTGTGTGGCCCGTCAGAAAAATTCTCCAGGCATCTCTGTGGGCCAGAAGCCGAGAACTACGTTTATTTCTCTGTAGCACTCAGGACTGTATTTTGGTGCCTTGAAACAGTCACCTTTCATTTAATAAGCCCTTACTTTGGAACATTCTCTAAAGATAGATAAGATTAATTAAGGCCGGGGTGCCTCTCCCAATGTGGTTTACAGTCTAATCTTTTCCTAATACAGCAGGCAAATTTCACTTCCTCTGTGTGTGATTTGGTGGAGTGGGAAACATTTGTATTAACATTCCGAGAAACATATTTTCGAGAAAACTAGTACAGCTGTTTAAAAAAAACTTTTAAAGCTTCATAGGGATAGTTCTCTGCAGGAGAGAGAAAGCCTAAATAATGTGAGAAAGGATGGGGTGGCAGCGCACGGGGCTGCACGCTGGACCCACTGCCCCTTCCGTGGGACTGGCTGACAGAGGGCTTTATCTGGCCGGGAGGAGGAGGGCTCTGCCGCGGTGCTGCGGACAATGGCAAATGATGCTGGAATGTTCTGAAAGGTAATGCTGTAGCCCTGACATGGCACCTCGGAGGCTGCTTACAGATGGTTCTCTGTTTCTGAAAACAGGTACCTGGACCTGCGTCGCTTTGGATCTGTACCCCACGGAGGCTTTGGGATGGGCTTTGAGCGCTACCTGCAGTGCATCTTGGGAGTCGATAATATCAAAGATGTCATCCCCTTTCCAAGATTCACCCATTCGTGTCTTTTATAGCCGACAGTTGGTTTCCGCTCACGTAGTGCACTGTGACAGAGGCCCTGCACAAGCGTGCCTTCCAAACTGCAGCTGTGAACGTTAGCGATGCAGAGGTCTGCGTAATTATTCCACCACGAGATACAGCATACATGAAAAGTAAACATGATCACAGTGTTCTGATAAAGCCAAGAGTGCTGCATGGAAGAAGTGCTTGG
Organism: Capromys pilorides; assembly: GCA_004027915.1. Classification (NCBI taxonomy): domain Eukaryota; kingdom Metazoa; phylum Chordata; class Mammalia; order Rodentia; family Capromyidae; genus Capromys; species Capromys pilorides. Next base: position 30,195 of record PVKN010001116.1, on the reverse strand, counting down.
GCAAGTGGACTTCGAGACCCCTTACTGCAGTTAGGAAGAAAGGCAGTGCCGAGCCTGCAGGCCGGCTCCGTGGGGGCCGCAGCAGCCCGGAGGCCGCCGAACAGCAGAGCACCCCCACCTCGAAAACAGAAGCAGCTGGGCCAGGTGGACGGTCTCGGTCTCTGCAGACGCCAGCCCTAGGTGAAACTGTGTTTCACTGCGTCTTTATTCAGTGAATCACTTCCTTCTGTAACTTTTGAGAATCATGCTACAAATAAAAGATTTTTTCACCCTTGCTACTTAACCTGTGATAAATGCCCGTTTTACTCTCAGTGCTTTTTAGGGTCTAGTTGCTGCTCTGAACTGAAGTCATCTGTCCTTGGTCTGGGTGAAAAATAACGAAAAACCAGGCATGGTGACACAGGTCCATAATCCCTGTGCTCAGAAGGCTGAGGCAGGGGATCATTGTGAGTTCAACACCAGTCTGGGCTACAGAATGAGCTCAAGGCCAGCCTACCTGCATAACGAGATGTTATCTGAAAAAGACAAAAGTTAATGAGATCTGTCTCAAAATTTAAGTTTTAGAGCCTTTTTTATTTTCATTGTTTTTTGTTTTTGGTTTTTTTCTTTGGTTGGTTTTTTTGGTTATTTTATGTCCTTTTTAAAAATGTAGACTTCAGTGAGTTGATTTTTTTTAATAATCTGGATAATTTATACAGCTAAAGTTTTAATAAACTCAGGGCTAGGGAGATAGCTCAGTAGAATAAGCTCTTGCCTGGCAAGCACAGAGTCCTGAGTTCAATCCCTGGTGCTGAAAAAGAAAAACTTTAATAAACTTGAAATGAGGGAGAAAAGATCAATTAATGAGGCATTACATTATTTAAACTGTTTGTTCTAGTTATTTTATACCACATAATTGTAACTTCTCCAATAGTTAATATAATTTAAAAATAGACCCCTGTGAAGAAAAAAGGATTTTGTTGTTTTGTTTCATCATTTGTCTGTCTTGCTGCGTAGTCCAGGCGGCCTGGGTGTCCCGGTGACCCTCCCTGAGATTACAGGTGTGCACCGACACACCTGGATGAAAAAACGTTTAGAAAACTTTCTTCCTCCTTTCTCAGTATAAATTGGAAGACAGACATGTTTAATCCAAGATAGAGATGGCAATGTGGCTGAAGCGAAAGCGTCCCCTACCCGTGTCTCCAAGGAAGGCTGGTGCGATGTGGCGTGTGAGCCCGCTGCCTCCTCAGCTGGCTCCCTGGAAGGACGCTTGCCCTGAAAAGCTGGGGTGCAGCGACGTGCTTAGTCTGTGGTGGCCAGGAGGCAGAGCGAGGAAACAGTGCTGAGAGGAAGGGGTGAAGAGCCAGGCAGACACCCCCCAGCCACACCCCCAGTCCACCAGGCACACCTGCAAGTGTGCCCCATGAAACTGGGGGGCAGATTCTAAGGTGAGGCTGAAACTCGATCCTGACCATCTAAGCTAGCGTGCACAGGCTCAGTGCAGAAAGAAGGGGGGAAGCGCTTAGGTCAGGGCTGTATGAGTGCGCACGTGCTCTGCTTAGCGTGGCTTGAGGCTGGGCAGCTAAGAAGCAGTGAGCTGCAGAACCCAGGGCAGGAAGGCCTCGGAGAGGCGGGCAAGGCTGGCCTTTTTTCCTTGGCGCATTTTGCTTTCCAGCAGCTCGGGTTTGCAGCACGTGCGTAGCATGGCTGTGAGGCGCCTGTGCGCGTGCGCAGCGCAGTGCGGCGCCTTCCCCTGCCGCTCGCTTCCCTCCCGGCTGCGCGGTGCCCTACCCGCCCTCCAGGGCTCCCCCCACCCACCCCCGATTGCCTTTTCTTTTGTTCCCAATTTATACTTTCAGTTTCTCAAAACTTATGTGTCTGATTTATTTCACTTACCAATAAGGCCTCAAAGTTCCATTTTCCTACAAACAACATGGGTTTATCCCTTATGGCGTACTGTTCATTGTGTGCAGAGACCACGTTGTCTGTATCAGCTAATTGTTGGTAGCAGGGGAGGTGGCTCAGCAGCATAAGCGCCTTCCTGGCAAGCATAAGGACCCGAGTTTGATCCTTGGTACAAAAAATATATAGATATATATCTGTCTGTATTGATAGACACGCAGGGTGCTTCCAAGATTGGGCTACTGTGAATTGCGACCTGTTGTGAATGCTAGAAACCTGGGGGGGGGGGGGGGGGTCACTAATACGGTGGCTTTTATTCTTTGAGGAAAACTCCTGGAAGGGAAATAGCTGGGTCAAGTGAGATTTCTAGCTTATGTTTTTTGAGGAATCTGTATACTGATTTCCATAGCAGTTGTATTAGTTTACATTCCTCTCAGTGATGAAGAGTTGTGTTTTGCACAAATCCTTATCAGCATTTGTGGTCTGATTTCTTGACAGTTACCATTTTTCTCCAAGGTAAGAGTGTTTGTTGCTTTATTTTGCGTTTCTCAATAACCAGCTAATTTGAGTTCTCTGTGTATTCTAGGTATTACTCTTCCATCCAGTGAATACTGCCAAAATTCCTGTTCTATTGCTTGCTTCCTTTGCTGCATGAAAGCTTTTTAATTTGATAAGACCCATTTGTTGGTTCTTGGTGTTATTTCTCGTACAGTTGGAGTTTGTTCAAAAAGTGTGCATATATGCGTATCTCTTCAAGAGTTGTACATATTTTATCTCCCAGCAAGTAAAGTATTTCTGTTTGTTTGTTTGTTTGTCTTGAGACAGGGTCTTGCTGTGCATTTCAGACTGGCCTTGAGCTCACTTTTGTAACCTAGGCTGGTCTTGAACACGCGCTGATCCTCCTGCCTCAGCCTCTCAAGTGCTGGGATTACAGCCATGAGCCACCATGCCTGGATTCTGTTTTAATATTCAGGCTTTGATCCACTTGATTCTAGGTTAGTACATGGTTAGAGATAGGAGTCTAAATCCAGTTTGCTTGTGGATAGCCAGTTCTCCCAGCACTATTCACAAAGAGGATCTCTCTCCTACAGTCTAAGTTTTTGTCTCCCTTGTCAAAGGTCAGCTTTGTCAAAGCTGAATGTGCTTGACATTGCTTCTGCATCTTGTAATGTGTTCCACTGGTCCACATGTCTTCTTTCCCATTACCATGCTGTTTATTAATTTATTTATTTATTTATTTATTTGCGGAACCAGGCTTCGAACTCACGACCTTGCACTTACCAGGCAGGCGCTTGTGCCGCAGAGCTATCTCCCCAGCCCCCCATGCTGTTTGTTTATCCCACTGTACTTTGTGATATAATTTGAAGTCTAGAGTTAGGAGTCCTTCTGCCTTCTTCTTGTTGCCCAGGTTTGTTTTTCATATTCTAGGTCTCTTCTGGTTCCCTATGAATTTTAGCATTGTGTTCTCTAGTTCTATGAAAAATGCTATGGTATTTTGATTGGAATTGCACTAAATCTGTATGTCATTTTGGAAATAAGAACATTTTTACTGTATTTGTTCTGCCTATTCCAGGAATGGGATGTTTTTCCAATTTGCGACATTCTCTTCAGTCTACTTTTTCATAGTATTGTAGTTTTCGTTATAGCAGTCTTTTCTTGGTTAGGTTAATTTCTAGACATTTAATTTTTCTTACAGCTATTGTGAATGATTTTTTTTTTCCTAATTTCATTCTTCATGAATTTGTTATTGGTGTGCAAAATGCCATTGATTTTTTTGTGGCCTGACTTCCTACCTGTGAACTGCTGGATTTTGCTGCAAGGTCTAGGCGTCTTTTGGTGGGTTTTGGAGTCTTCCATGTAGAGGGTCACCATCTGCAAGTAATGATAATTTGGCTTCTTTCCTGTACAGGTCCTCTTTATTTTTTTCTCTCTCTTGGTTGACCTGGCTAATTTTTCAAGAAATATATTGAACAACAGTAACAGCAGACATCCTTGTCTTGCTCCTGATTTTAGAGGGAAAGCTTGCAGTGTATCCCCATGTAAATTTTTTGGTCATAGCCAATTGGAGTTCTCACTTACCTGTTGATGTCAAATCCTTTTTCTCTGCCAGGGAAGTTTTATGCCATCACATCTATGATCAGGATTTTTATATATCATTTGTGTTATCCTGCTTTTTCATTGACTCCAGTCAATCTCATTATTCTTCTTTACATCATCTAGCAGCTCTTGTATTGATTCTTGTGGTCTCTTGCTATTTTTATTTTTTATTTGTTTTGGTATCAGGGATCAAAATCAGGCTCTTGCACTTGCCAGGCAGTCTCTTGCTATTTTTAAGAAATCTTTTTGCGAATGTTAGCTGTAGGCCTGTCTTCTATGTCTGAGATCCTGTCCTCACACTGGCTTAGGCTCTATGCATACTTTCAATAGAAGTTTTATTCTCTTGACTATCTGCTTGAATCTGCCTTGTGGATTTCATTTCTTTCCTAGCATCCATGGCTTCCATAATTTTCTTAAGCTCATCAGCTTTCTGGTCTGTAGTGGACACCATCTCTGCAGTTATCTGAGAAATTACTTCTGACTTGATTTTCTCTAGAGCCTCACTCAGTTGCTCACTTCAGAGAGGCCATGTGGGTGGTCAGCAGATTGCTACCTGGGGTTGCCTATTTGATGTTTGTGGTTGCATCTTGTTTAAGTATCTATTTATTTTCTTTTCTTGTTTTACTTTAATTCCTAGGGTGATGTTTGCAACAGCTGCTTAGAACAGTGTGTCACCTTTGGCTATAGTGGTAACAATAACAAAACACAACCTAGAAAATGACAAACTAACATTAATTTGCCACTTCTAACCATAGGCACTAGATTTGTGATTATCTAACAAAATCACCAAAAAATTATATCTTACTCAGTATACAAATGTGTCAGTTCTGCCCTCAGGGTTAACATTTAAGACAGGTTGGAGACAAAATAGAGAAGAGGCAGAAGAGGAAGGGATCAGAAGTGGGAGGACAAAGTGGAACACACCAAGCTGGGGAAACTGGTATAGAAGATTGGAGGGCGAAGAGGCAGCCACAGGAGGAGCTGAGCAGAGCCAGAGCCACAGAGAGTGGACGCCACGTTCACACTCACGTGAGTACACGTTCAAACTATGAGAGAGAAAGAAAAGAAAAACAAGCCAGACTGCAACAGCGGAAAGTCCACTGCCAGGTCTGTCTCTGCTGTCGTGGCAAACAGCATACGGCCTCCTGCTGTGCACTGATCTATCCAAAGACGCCAGCGCGCCTGCACCCTCTGCCGCGTGCGGCTCAGCACACCTCCAGGGCCCCGAGCCAGCAGCCTCTCGCAGCTCTGCGGGTCTCTTTCCAAGCCAGTTTCCTGCCCGTGGCCCCTGCTCTCCGCAGCTGGCTGAGGCCTCGCCCTCCTCTGCAGCTAGCTCAGCCCTTCCTAGCCCTTCCCACAGTGGCTCACATCTGCTGCTCCCCTCCATCGCTGCTGTGTCTCCGTGGAGCCCCTGGGGTCTCCAGCTCTGCTCCTCTCAGTGTCTCCCGTCTCGGGGAGAAGGCACCCGCGGGCACCTCCTCCTCCCTTGTTGACGCTCCTCTCTCCGCTCTCCATGGCTTCAGCGTGTGCCTCAGTTCAGTCCTGGGTCGGAGGGGACTTGCCTCCGTCCTCGTCTTGCCCACGTTGCTGTCTTCCAGCATCTGGATGGCAGCGCTCAGATTCTCTGTTGCTTGGCACTCTGCCGTCTCAGGCCCAGAGCCACAGAGCTGTCTGCAGTGCCCAAGTGTCATGAGATCTGTTACCGCCATGTAATACGATGTTGGCCACTGATTTGCATTAATGGCTTCTGGATTTCAGCAGTGTCTGCTGTGATTTGACTTTTTTCATTTCTAAGCGTCCTATGCAATTCAGGCTGGGCTTGAACTCACTTTGTAGCCCAGGCTCACCTTGAACTCACAGTGATCCTCCTGCCTTGGCCTCTCAAGGGCTTGGATTATAGGTGTGCACCACCATACCTGGCTATCCAATAGGTTCAGATATGCTGCATTAGCATCATCTTTTTTAAAAAAAATAAAATCTTTATTTATTATGTATTTGGTACAGAGTCTCACTATGCAGCTCGGACTCCTAGTGACCCTCCTGTCTCACCTTCGCAGTGCTGGAGTTACTGGTGTGCACCACCACGCCCGGTTTCATTGGCCAGCATAGCACACCCAGGGGCCTGGGCCAGCATGGCAGGCAGTACCAGGGACCAAACCCAGGTCCTTGTGCTTGTGGAGCAGGTGCTCAGACTGCTGTGCTATCTACCCAGCCCCTGGCATTCTTTTGCTTCTAGGAATGTTCTTAATTTCTTCCTTGATTTCTCATGTGACCTGCTGATTATTCAAGAGGGCACTGGTTAATTTCCATGTGTTTACATAATTTCTTTATGCTTTTTGCCATTGGTTGCTACTGGAATCATTTTTCTTTTTTTTTTTTTTTTTTGGCTTTTTGGGACAGGGTCTCGCTATGCAGTTCAGGCTGGCCTTGAGCTCACTTTTGTAGCCCAGGCTGGTCTCAAACTCGCTCCAATCCTCCTGCCTCAGCCTCCCAAGTGCTGGGATTACAGGTGTGTGCCACCAAACCTGGCTCACTTCTTTTGTATTTGTTTAAGCATTTTTTTATGGGCTAGCATGTGGTTTATTTTAGAGAAAGTCCCATATACTACTGACATTTTTTTGAAGATTTGGTTCAGCTTTGATATTTTTCTTTAGTTGATCTATCTTTGGTGAGAGTAGGGTATTAAGGGTCCCCTATTATAATTGTATTGGTATTTAACTGGGTACTGTCACTGTGTAGCACAGGCTGGGCTCAAACACACAGCGATCTCCTGCCTCAGCCTCCTGAATGCTGGGACTATAGGCGTGAGCCACCATGGCTCGCCCTCTCTGGTATTTTGTGTCCAGTAATTTTTGTTCTATGAAGTTAGATGAGTCAGTACTTAGTGCATATGGTAATGACGGTTACCTCTTCCTGTTCAGTTCTTCCTGCAGCCCTTGGAGCATAAGGCTAATTTTGTCATCAAGGTGCAAAGACCCATGCTTATTTTTAGAATATTTCCACTGATGAATTATTGATTGTATTTTATGAGTTTTATTACACAATGAGTACTTAACAGGAAAAAGTCACAAAAAATAAAGTACTGAGGTTTTAATATTTACTGTTAATAAAAAAAATCAAAACTTTTTTTTATGCATTTAGGACAGGGGATACAGGGTCTACAGGGTTTCACTACATAGATTGGACTTGTAGTGATTCTCCTGTTTTCAGCCTCCCAAAGTGATGGGATTACAGGTGAGCACCACCACACCCACTCAATCGCCTTCTCAGTGCGCCCCGGGGGTGGGGCTAGCACAGCAGACCCGGGATCGAACCCCAGTTTCTGTGCACTGCCGAAACAGCTGCTTTAGTCCACTGAGCTGTCAGGCCAGCACTTTTTATTTTTTAAAAACTTTTTACATTGACTGGTTTTTAGTGTACAAAGTCTAAAAAAGAACATTAGAAATATATTTTCTTGTGAACTACATGAAAATACCCATAGCATGCTACAGAACAAGTCTTCACTTCAGCCACCACAGCTACGACAGTCTGCCACCTAAAGTAGCATGCTCCACACGCACTGCTCACACTGGCAACACCTGTCTTCCACTTTCTGGGCCTTTTTTTAGGACCTGATATCCCAGTGGTTTTGCTATTTTGTCATAAGGTTCTTAATATATAGTGTGTAGTTACCAGGAGCATAAAATAGTAATAAAACAGTTAATATGTATTTGTGTTCAGAACAGACATCATTTTCATGCCAACTGTGGACCTCCTTACAAAATCTAAAAGATAGTGTCAGAAATAAATTCCCATATGAGCTACAGTGGGAATACCAAGAACCCTAGCACAAAAATTCTTAGCTTCACATGTCACACGCAAGGCAGTTTTCACGCATGACGGCTGCATGTTTCATGTTCACCTATTACTTAGGCTGATGGCCTGTTCTTGTGTTCCTGTCCTCTCCTATAGGTCACAGCGGACGTCCTTCTTATTTTCCTGTTGTCCTAGTCAGTCTTTGTGATGCTGCACCTGCCTGTTCACCTGTCAGCCCACCAGTGTGCTCCCTGGACAGAAACATTGTCTTTCCTCTGCTGTAAATAATATTAGGAGCTCCAGTCCCAGTCCTCTAAGAAAATTTCCCCATGAAAGTTTGCACTTGCTGTTTTCTTTGTAAATTATCACACTAGTTATGCTACCCCAGATGTTTAGGATTGAGTAAAACACGACCATAGGCCAACACTTTGTGTTACAAGTGACACCCTAATTGCTGTGTAGCTCATCAGAAACATCTACACCACCTTTGGTTTTCTGGTAGAAAGTTTCCATTTTGTTGAGGTTTCTCTATCAGTATTTCCATCGTGCTGACATGTTGACCTCAGCAGTTTGCCGTCAGAAAGTTTGTTTTTCATTGCCACATACTAGGCCAATGTCATATCTTTCTGAAATCAAAAGATTATACTATGCAATTCTGTTTTAAAATTGCAGCATTTCATTTGGAATCTCTGTTTGGTTCCTGCCCACAGTCCCTGAGCTCATCAGCGGGTGCTGTCAGCAAATGTAGTATAACTGGAAACGGGTAAACCAGTTGTCCCGTGTCACGTTCTGCTTAGTTGAGATGAGAGCAATGAGTCTACCCACAGCATCATTCAGTTCATTCTTATCCAAAGAAGGACCTGAAGGCTGAGTTCCAGGATAGTCTTAAATCTGAAAAACATAGTAAGTCTTCACATCTGTTCTGCCATGTTTTCACCTATCGCTTGCAACCATGAGAAACCTGCGCCAAGTACAGCAGATCTATGAATGTGTTCAGTTCAGCTAGGGAGGCGTCATGCGAAATACAGCTTTGAGGATGGCTGTTGTGTGCACTTCGTGCATTTCCCAGCGACTTGTACAAGTTCGTCTGTTACACTTCCCGGCGCCGACAGGCAGTGCTGGTGTTCCCTCCTGCACATTTCACCCCTGCCAAGACCTCTGTTTTCAGACATAGTTCTAACACTGCATCATCCCCTGTGGCTCTGTGGCCAGCAACGCTTCCACTGATCATGTCTGTACCCACGTTGCTGTTTTCACCTCTGAACCAAGGAAGTTGTGTTCCGGGTCTCTGTACCTGTTGATTCTTGCTCCCTTTTGCCATCACGGGATTTTAGCTCACAGAGCCGGTGTCAAAGTCACCATCATCATCATCAGCAGCAGCAGCAGCAGCAGCAGCATCCACCCACACCGCCCTCCTGTTGTAAAAGCATGTATTTCACCATAGTAGATCTCTTCATCATCCACGCCTGAGTAATCCGATGATTCACCTTTTTTTGGAAGATTTTTTGAGACAGGGTCTCACTATGCTGTGCAGGCCGGCCTTGAAATCACTATGTATCCCCGGCTGGCCTTGAGCTCCCGGTGACCCTCCTGCCTCAGGCTCGTGAGAGCTGGCATTGCAGGTGTGCACCCCTCAGCCTGGCTTTTACGAGTCACATTTGACCTCCTCCAAAAGTGTCTATTAGCCACTTACACTCAGGTCAACATACACAGAACCTGTTGTGCAGCGCGTAAGCCTGGGCCCAAATCCCACTTTTGCACACATGCCTGCTCCTTGTCTTCTGTCATGCCAAGTGGGTACATGCACACATTGCTGCCTTCCAGGAAAGGTACTGAGACACGTGGCTACTGTTGGAAAGTCAGGGAAGGGTCCGCTGGATCTGGGCCCAGGCCTCGTGGTAGTGACCAGCATTGTCTCTTCTGATCAGTTCTGACTTGAAAGCTACTTTGTCTTGGATTAGCGTAGCTTATTTCTGAATTTTTTTTTCTAAGTTCCTGTTAAAGGAATATTGTTTTCTATTGATTTCTAATCTGTATATATCTTTTTGCATTGTGTGTTTCTTGTATACTTGTATCGCTGGGTTCTGTTTCCTGATTTATTCTGCCAGTCTGTGTCCTTTGATAGGGGAACTGAGGCCATCCACAGTGAGAACTGGTACTGAAAACTGCTGGCTCGATTCTGGTTCCATCCTTTCCCGGCTGCTGACCCCATCCAGCTGCTCCTCAGCCGGTCTGCACTCCAGGAGGCTTTTGGCGCCAGCAACTTCATTGTCTCTTCATAGGGATGCTTACGGATATTTTGTGTGGCTGGATTGGTAGTCACAAATTCCTTGAGAAATGTTTTATTTCCCCATCCATTTTGAAAGAAACTTTTGTAGGATATATAAGTCTGGGTCAGAAGTTACCTTTCAGGGCTTGAAACACCTCTCAAGTTCTCCTGGCCTTCTAGGTTTGTGTTGAAAGGTCTGCTGTGATTCCAATGGGTTCGTTCACCTTGCTGCATTGCTTTTCTCTGTTAGCTTTTAAGACTTTGTCCCCAAGGGCCGTCCTGATAGCTCAGTGGACTAAAGTGCCTGCTTAGGCAGAGCACAGCAGCCGGGGCTTGATCCCCGCTGGGCTGTGCTGGCCCCAGCCCAGGCACGCCGAGACAGTGATTGAGACTGAGCATGGTGGCACATGTCCGTAATCCTCCCAGCACTTGGGAGGCTGAAAACAGGAGGATCACTACAAGTCCAATCTATGTAGTGAGACCCTGTAGACCCTGAGGACCCATGAGGGACTTCTGGCATTTGACATGATGGGATGTAGGGAGGGTCTCTTGATCATGACCATTTGGGTCCCCAGGCCTTATTTATCTGTGTGTTTGCTGACACTCAGAAAGTTTCCTGCTGTTACTCATGTAAACAGCTTGCTTCTGCCTGCAGTGCTGCCTCCTGATTTTTCATGCCTTCTGCTTCATCTTACAGTAATCATATTTACGCCGTCTAGCAGCTTGCGAGCCGGCCTTCCCTGCTCTCGTTGTTTCTAAGGCCCCTCTAGTGACTGGTCCCTGATTCTGTCTACTAAGGCTGATGTTCTGTCCCCACACTGCTCACTTCTGCAGCACGTACTTGCGGTATAATGTAGGGTCTTGTCGTGAGCTCTAGTCTTTTGCTAAAATGGTCACTCATGTTTCATATCATTTTGCTTAACTCAATCAGCTTTTTGTTGGTATCTTCTGTAAGCCTCCTGATTGTTTTATTTTCTCTACTATCTGATTAGTTATATTGTCTATGTACCTGCTGAGTTAAGGAATCTGATCCCCACCATTATTGTGTGCGTGTGTGTGTGTGTGTCCATGTCCAGAGTCTTGCTACTCAGCTCAGACTCACAGTGATCCTCCTGTCACAGCCGCCCCAGTGCTGGGATTACAGTCATGTGCCACTACACCTGGCTTCAGGTTGGCATAACGTGCCCAGGGTTCTGAGGCTGACAGAGCATATGGTACTGGCAACTGAACCTGGGTCCTTGCGCTTGCCAGGCAGGCACTTAGACCATCGGGTGAGCCCTCTCCCTAGCCTGGCCACCGCCATACTGAGCTGGAGACCTCCTCCCCGCGTCACACGCATGGCTGCAGTCCATAACTCCCATCGTTACCAGCCCTGCTTGACAGTAACTGCAAGCCTTGACCCCAGCAGTGACTACGACTCCTCCTTACTGCACAACTCCCCTGCCACACACACACACCCTGCCCTGTACCCAAGCTCCGAAAAGACCTCAGAGCCTCCAAGAGCAGTTGATCTGGACTCTCGTGCCGAGCAGTCCCTCTCATGTTTGTTCTGAAGCAGGGTTCCCGTTGCGCCTGTACTTGCCTTTCTTTTGTCTCAGCACAGAGCACCTCATCGATCTGTTTTTTAATCTCTTCTGTTGTCTGCTTGTCTGGCATTTGCTTTCTTCCCCCAAATGTCCCTTGGATGGGCTCTAGGCAGGTGGCAGTTTTGGGAGGCAGTTTCGTTTGTGCTTAGGTATGTGGCTGCCTACAGCAAGTAGACTTCGTGGCTGGTATTCAGATCTCCTTAGTCTGTTTTTCTGTGATACACTCAGGGAATAGTTAATTATAGTCCTTTGCCACTGTCCCAGGATCCAGCACCTGTGTTAACATGAGATGAACAGGTTGCAGTGTAACGGGCCCAGCACCCAGTTCTCCAGGAGTGGACTGTAGTACTGGTGGCGTCCTAAAGGTAACAAGGTATTGGACTAGAGAGAATGCATCAGTGGCACAACTGAGTGACCCTGGCAGCACCGAGTAAGTTAGCAACAGTGGTGTCATACAAGACAAGCTGGATGTTGACACAACACAGAGCCAACACAGTGTGTCACCCCTAAGGCGCTGTACCTGAGGTGCAGTGGTACCTCAGATCACGAACACTTTTGTATGCAAACAGATGGGCTCATAAATAGAAGTGTTTAGCCAAAAGTCGATTTTGCTTTTGAGCTTTGCATTGGGAGATGCACGTAGCTGTGGCCGCGGTTTCCAGAAGCACGGAACAGATTAAGTTCATGAACCAAGGTACCGCTGACCTTACAGGCAGCAAATACCTGCTACATGTGACGACTGCACCTCCACCCAAGACAGGAAGGGCTCCCCAGTAATAGAATAGAGTGAACCATCTAAAGAGCAGTGGTTTTTGTGGTCTTACGATTAAAAACATAGGAGTTGGGAATGGGACAGTGCAGAAAGAGAATTTTGGAAAATTAAGTAATAGGTGAGGAATGATGTGAGAAAGAATCCTGCTGCAGAGTAGGATATTTATAGAATTAGGTAAAATAGAAAAACACAAGAAGAAATAGAAGGCCGGGCGTGGTGGTACATAGCCGTAATCCCAGCACTTGGGAGGCTGAGGCAGGAGGATCAGTGCGAGTTCGAGCTACATCTGGGCTACAAAAGTGAGCTCAAGGCCAGCCTGAACTGCATAGCGAGACCTTGTCTCAAAAAGACAAAAAAGAAAAAAGAAACAGAACATACAGGTGAAAAAACCATGGACAATTAAAAAACAAAACATTAAAAGGAAAGGAGAAAAAGAAGGAAAGAAAACAGAGTCCAAAAACTTTTTTTTTTTTTTTTTTTTTTTGTCTTTTTGAGACAGGGTCTCGTTACACAGTTCAGGCTGGCTTTGAGCTCACTTTTGTGAGCTGGTCTCGAACTTGCACTGATCCTCCTGCCTCAGCCTCCCAAGTGCTGGGATTACAGGTGTGCACCATCACACCTGGCACCAAAAACGTTTTTTAAAAACTAGTTTCCTCTGTATTTCTGATGAGTGGTTTCGTTCTAGACCCAGTCTTGGTCCTAGCTTTCTAGCCGCATGGCCTATGGGTTTGTGAGGTGCCCGCCCCACCCCCGGGGCCCCTCGGCTTCCTGCAGGCTGTGGCAGTGCCCGAGTGAAGCTGCGGCCCTCTCACACTGGCGGATGGCACGGGCAGCAGGCCTCAGGTCTCTGCTGAGCATAGGCCTCAGATACAGCTCAAGACCCGGCTGTTTCTCACTGCAACTCAAGCAGAGCCTGGCCTCTTATTGTCCAGGCAGAGCTCGTGTCCTTACTGCCCGGGGCTTCTCACGTGGCCTCTGCCTAGCCAGGCTCCCTGCCCATGGCTGTGTGGCACTCGTGGGAGTCTTGGACTGAAGGTGTTTTTCAGTTGCTCTGAGTCCTAGATTTATACCACCCCTTCCCGGCATGGCTCCTGCCAGACATCCTTTGGTGACTTGGCAGGTGCCCACGCTCAGCCTCCCTTGCTGTTGCCTGTTTTGTGGAAGAGTCCCAGGGCAGAGCCTCTGCTGCTTGGCCCTTTGCACAGCCGTGGGCTCAGCTCCGGTGGCTCCCTGGATCCACCAGCCCGGGGCAGTCACCAGAGCCCGAGAGCAAGTCTGAAGTCTTCCTCTTTTCTCACGCTGAAGACTGTCTTTGCACTTGCTCGGTAGCTTCTTGCTGTCTTGGGCATTTCTTTCCTGATTCCTGGCAGTCCTCTCTTCTTCAACACGTTATCTTCCAGCATCTGGGCTCTGGCTCTTGGGGAAGGTGAACTTTGCGCACAGCCTCCACTCTGCTGTCTTCAAGGCTGGCCTCTGCCCAGCGCTGACAGAGCCCGTGTGCCTGGCAGTGGTCATCCAGCACCTTCTGGGCAGAGAGCTCAGTACCCTACGGAACTGCTTGCTCCGGTTTCTTAACCTAATTGGTAAACTGGGGAATCTGCTTCCCTGGAACTATAATCTCCTGGGTTTACACACCAGGATTCAGAAAAGATAAGATATTTAGGACTTTCATAAGGTTGGTTTCACCATGATTAGAAGGAGAAATTCATTCATTTACTCAAAAAACATTATCTGAGGTTCTTTTTCAAGTCAAGACTGCTGGGTGAGCTGGGCATGGTGGCGCATGCCTGTAATCCTAGCCCTTGGGAGGCTGAGGCAGGAGGATCAGTGGGAGTTCGAGACCAGCCTGGGCTACAAAAATGAGCTCAAGGCCAGCCTGAACTGCACAGCAAGACCCTGTCACAAAAAGACAAGAAAAAAAAAAAAAAAAAAAAAAAAAAAAAAAAAAAAAAAAAAAAAAAAAAGAGAAGAAAAGAAAAAGAAGAATGCTGGATGTCATACAAACATTTGTGAACAAAACAAAATTACCTGTCTCAATGGTGTTTTCTTGAAGTATCACAGATACATAATAACTAAGCAGACAGTTCAAAATATGATATGCTAGAAATCTATGGAAAGAACAAGGTAAAGAAGTTAAGCTAGAAAAAGGTTTGAATTTTTAAAAATTTCATTGTACTAAAAGACATGCAATTTGATGCCCTCAAAAATCACCCAAGTCACTTTGAAGACATGTACCCATTGTTTCTTTCTTTTATATTTTTATTAGTATTTTGAGACGGATCTCGCTGTGTAGTTCATGCTGGCCCTGAACTCACGACGTAGCCTTCGCTGCCCTCACACAGCGATCCTCCTGTTGCAGCCTCCCGAAGGCTGAGGTCACAGCTGTGTGCCGCCAGGCCCAGCTGGCCTTGCCGCTTTCTGAAGCGGCTCTGGAAGTCCCTGTTGTGCCTTCACATTTGCTGTTCTGGCTGCCTCACTTTCCTCAATCAGTTTGGAACATTTGCTTTTCATGGTCATTTTGACTTTGGGGAAGAGACAGGGGTCGCAGGGCGCCAGACCCAGTGAGCGGACCACACGGTGCTGCCTTGATGAGTCCGTCCCTCCGTCCGTGGTCTACGCAGCGGCGTTCGCCATAGTGCTTTTGATCACCTCTTGTAAAGACCGGAGCGTGCTCAGGACCGGACAAGAAGGATGGGGCAAGTTTGAGGCGAGAGGGAGTAGTTTGGAAAGAAGTAATAGCAATGTGTTTTGCAGTATAGTAAGTTTTTTTCAAATTTAAACATACACAGTATTTTTCTGTCTCATCTCATGGATAAGCTCACTGGAGAAGCATCTGGAAAACAGTGATCCTCAGCCTTTCACCTAGAATACAAAATGCAGCAGCCGCTCTGGGACATCCGCAGCCTCAGCCAGCGTGGATTTGGCCTTCACGTCTCACGTGGGCCTGGAACGTGGCCCTTGCTGGCTGGAAGCTGGAGACCTGGGAGAGCCGGCCACATCTGCCCACTGTGCTCTCGGCCTTCTTAAAGCTTAAGCTTCCATCTCCTTATTTCCTATAAATGCGGTCCTAGTTCCCTAACCTGACACCACCCCATGCTTTGTTTTGAGACCCTTCATTCCCTGTGTAAAATGTCAGACACTTTTGTCCCTTGTCACAAGCTAAGCCCATGCTTTGTAAAAGTATTTCTGTAGCTGTACTAAGTCATGTCAGAGAAAAGCAAGCCATCCCCCAGCCGTGGCCCCAGCCGTGGCCCTAGACGCGGCCCTAGAGCTGCGTCACTGGTCTCGCCTCCTGCCCCTCAGGCTGGCGCTCACCATGTGCTGAGTGCCCCCCTGGCCCCAGTCAACTGGCCCGTCTCTGCACCTGGCCTCTGAGTGGCCAGTTAAATAAGTGCATTTGGCACAACTGGGGTGCTGCAGTTCTCAAGGCCTTTAAGACTCAGGCCTCCCAGAACTTTTGAGAAACCAGGTAGAATCACAATGTGAATACCACACCAGGACAGCTGAAGTAAGTGCTGTCACAACTACTGCGAAGGAAAGACCCAGGTTCTGGACTCAGAACCATCATGTGTAACTTTGGACCCTTATGCCAGTGACATAATCTCTGTAGTCTCCAGTTACTTCACCAGAAAAAAAAAAGTCATTTGTTCTTGTTTTTGTTTGTTTTTAGTTTGTTTGTTTTTCGGTCTTTTTGAGACAGGTTTCATCATGCAGTTCAGGCTGGCCTTGGACTCTCAGCAGCACCCCCCTGCGCAGCCTCCTCAGTGCTCATCATCTGGAAGTGGCCAAGCTCTAAAGGGCTTTTTACTCAGTGAGTCTATGTTGGAGACGGTCTCTAATAATACAGAACTTTAGGCCATACACAACTTCCTGCCTAGTATATCCTGAATCTCTAATGTGCATGATGGCATTGCATCGCTGGAAGCTGAGCAGTAGATTTTGGTGTGTTCAATGTATGCTGGATAGGAAAAGACCCTTTGCGAGGGAGTAGTATTTATTTGCTACATTTTTTTTTTTTTAATTTTATTTATTTATTTATTTGTTTGCTTGTTGTGTTTGTTTGTTTCTTTATTTATTTATTTTATGGCTGGCTCAGCCTGCCCTGGTGGTGGGGCTGGCGCAGCATGTGGTGCCGGGGATCGAACCGCAGTCCCTGCAGTTGCCTGAGCTTTCCTAAGCAGGCGCTTTAGACCACTGAACCATCTCGCCGGCCCATATTTGCTGCATTTTTAGATAAATTTTAAAACTCTGTTATTTATTTGGTACAGGTCTTGCTGTGCAGCTTGGACTCATAGTAATCCTCCTGTCTCAGCTTCCTCAGTGCTGGGATTATAGGCCTGCATCACCAGCCCGGTTTCAGTGGCTGGCACGGCGGCGGCACAGCTTGTGGTAGTGGGGATCAAACCTGGGTCCTTGCACTTGCCAGGCAGACGCATACACTGCTGAGCTATCTCCGTCACTCCATTTTTTTGTTTTTTATTTTTTGGTACCGGGGATCAAACTCAGGACCTTGCATTTGCTAGGCAGGCACTTAAGCCACTGAGCTATCTCGCTGGCCCTGCAGCACCATATTTTAATGAATTTTTAAAAATCTTTTTATCCTGCATTTTTATAAAGCCTGAGAGTACAACGTAGGGACCCACTGATCTCACTGTGATCCGTTTTACCCAGGGGAGAAATGGCAGCAGAAATGATAAAAAGACGCGAGCTGGGTTGGGCGGTGACTCATCTGCCCGGTTGGCCACAGGACCCCTGAGCAATAATGTGGATGTTTATTTATACTTTTGCAAAGTTAGTAACAGAGGCACAAGGTCGCCTAGTGACCGACAGCCAACACTGACCAGTCAGCACGCTCATCTCTGGCTCATCTCTGGCCTGAGGTAGCTCGGCTGCTTCAGGCCCTGAGGTCTAGGCCTGCTTTCACGCACTCCACCGATTTTCCAGCTTCCTTGGCTCCCAACAGTGTAATCCCCAAGCTTCGAGCTTACTCAGTTGCCTTCGTAGTTGTTCACTCATGTCTGGCTGAAGCCAAACATTTTTCTAAAGCAGCCTTAACGATTTCCATTTTTGACTGAGCTCTTCTCTTCACCAGTCGTTAAACAGAAGCAAACACTGATGTCCTACAAGGCGATGAAAATACCAAGAAGAAACTGTTGCTCGCAGGCCACATAACAAGAAACACTTCAGATGCCCATTTATCAGCTGATACATGATCACCTAAATTTTGCATATAAGCAGCGCGTTCTCTGTTTTATAGTGAATAAAATATGGATTTGCTGGTCAGAACTAGCCGGAATATAATATTTTAACAGTATTTTATGAGTTCAAAGGTGATTTGAAGGTGAGTGTTGTTTTTTTTTTTTCACTTCAGTAACCAGATTCCAATAGGAGACAAATCAGATTTTTATATTCTCAAAATTTCCAAGTATTACCCAAAATGATAACCCTACCATACAAAACAAGAGTATATTCTATAGTCTTAGAAATATTTTCTGTACCGTTAATTGCTGTTCTTGTTTCACATTTTGAGATAGTAGAAAAACAAGTTGTTTTTGGTCCAGCTCCTCTCCCCTTGCCCGGGGGAAGCTGTGTGGTCTTGTGCTTTGATCTGACAAGAACTAATCTGTCTGAGTGATCCATTCCAGATCTAGGAGCCCACAGCCCCTGACCTGGCCCAGAGACTCTTTAACTGTCACGGATCAGCAAAGAAACTTCGTGACCTTTTGTCCCTCTCAGAATCCACCACAACTTCCTTCTACAATGTTATAAATTCATATTCCCTACAAATTGCATCTAGACTTTCAAGCGTGACCAGACATGCACTGAAGATCATTTGGTGACTAGGACTATCTCTAACCATGTTTGAATCTCTTCCTTCAGATAATTATAGATGAAACATGCTCTTTTGGATGGGATTGCTGTTTATTTATTCATATATTTATTTTAGTAAGTGGTGAGGCAAGAATATAAAAATGTAGAGTTGAAAGACATACTGGCCTGGATTGAAGTGTTAAGAAATGTGTGGGATATTTTGGCTTCTGACCAATTATTTTTTACATAAAAAATATGTGAGGGTAATAGTCAATTGTGGTTTCCTCCCAGTGTATAGCCCAACTTGAAAGACAGTCAAGGCACTTAGATCAGAAGTCCTCCTGCCCCAGTCTCCCCGGTGCTGGGGTTACAGGCAGGTGCCGCCATGCCCACCATGCCTCAGCCCTCTGGGCAGATGGGATTGTAGGCACGCGCCCACTCACCCCCACAGCTTGCCGGGAGATTCTGTTCCTCTTAGATACGGATCGGGCCGGGTGCAAACAAGCAGACAGCCAGGAGTAGGGGGTCTTGGTGGGTAGAGGTGAAACCCGGGAAGCAGGCCGGGCTTCCGAAGCACAGCCAAGACTGGCCGCCACCTACCTGCAGCCCTTTTTGGGGCAGTGGTGCCCCGCTACCACTCAGGACTTCTGCCCAGGCGAGCAGGCCCAACCAGCTACGGCAGGACACTCCCTTGCTGAAGTCAGGTCCCGATGCCTGGCAGACGCCTTCATGGCAGCACTCGGGTTTGGCCTGCTTTGCCCGCCCAGCTGCGTGCACAGCCTCACCCTGAGGCAGGAGCTGGCCGCCCAGCCCCACCCCAGCCCTGGTCTTCTGCCACCTGAGCAGACACCTCAGAAAGCCCATCGAATAAATGTTACCTGAGGGAACAGGAACATATGTCTAGGCCAGCAGTGCAGTCTGAGGGCGGCCTGCAGTCCAAGCTCCTAAGGAAGCTGAGGCCAGAGGATCACTTGGGCCAAGTAGTCTAGGGCAAGTCCAGAAACACAGTAAGGCTGTCACAGGGCCGGGGAGATAGCTCAGTTGAATAAGTGCTTGCCTGGCAAGTGCAAGGTCCTGAGTTCAATCTCTGGTGCTGCCAAAAAAAAAAAAACAGGCTGTCACTCAGCAGGATGAGCTTCTTCTTGGAAAGCACAAGTTCGTGATTCCATTTCCCAGTCCCCCCGCCAAAAAAAGGGGGGAATGGGGAGGAAGAAAGAAAATTCATATCTGCATTTAGACTTGTACAACAGTATTGGGCCAGGGAGATAGCTCAGTAGAATAAATGCTCACCTGGCAAACACAAGAGTCCTGAGTTCAGTCCTGGTACCAAAAAAAAGAAAAAAGAACAGTATAAAAAAAACAGAATTCCCGGGCCGGCGAGATGGTTCAGTGGTCTAAAGCGCCTGCTTAGGAAAGCTCAGGCAACTGCAGGGACTGCGGTTCGATCCCCGGCACCACATGCTGCGCCAGCCCCACCACCAGGGCAGGCTGAGCCAGCCACAAAATAAATAAATAAAAGAAACAAATAAACACAACAAGCAAACAAATAAATAAATAAAATAAAAAAAAATTAAAAAAAAAAACAGAATTCCCCCTGAAAAGATACTTAGATACATATCAGCAGATAGATTAAGTTCACATTGTGGAGCACTACCGACTAGTGAAAAGGGAGTGTCTTATGAGTACACTCAACCACAGGGCCAAATCTCAAAGTCATACTGAGCAACAAGGGAAGAGCAGGAGCAGTGTGGCCTTGCTCTGTTTATATGGAATTATAGGAGATGTAGCTGACCTGTGAGGAGAGGTCACTGGGGGTCCGGGACCAGATGTGGAGAGACGTGAAAAGGAAACAGCGGCCTTGGATGGCAAGAAAGATCCGAGTCTTGAGCCTGGCCGGGTTCTGTGAGTATGCGTTCTTTTTTTTTTTTTTTTTTAAGTATTTAGTGCAGGGTCTTCAGGGTCTCACTACATAGATCAGACTCAGACTGATCCTCCTGTTTTCAGCTTCCCAAGCACTGAGATTACAGGCGCGCACCACCATGCCCAGTCTCAAGCATTCTCAGTGCACCGTGTGTGGGACCCGCATAGCACACTGGGGATCAAACCCTGGCCGCTGTGCTCTGCCTAAGCAGGTGCTTTAGTCCGCTGAGCTATGGGGCTGGCCCTGTATGCGAACATTCTAAACAGATGCAGTGTTCCCTATGTACAGTGTGTGCCTCCCCAGTAAGGCTGTTAGTAAGGCAGAATTATATGAAATCAGTAACAGATTAGAACCAGCAGAGGAGCAGATTGGTAAGCAAAAAGCAGGCAGCAGGAAATGAGTGGATGAAAACACAAACAAAGCCAGGCATGGTGTGCACCTGTAATCCCAGCACTCAATAGGATCAACGAAGTTCAAGGCTGCCGTGGGCTCCATAGTAAGACCTTGTCTCAAAAAAGCAAAATCAAAAACAGAAGGAAAGAGAAAGCAACCAGAAAAAGGCAGGGGAGGAGTGGCGCTCGCAGTGCAAGGTGAGGCTATGGGAGGGAGGCTCAGGGAGGCGGTGGGGCCAGGACAGCTGGGCGCTCCTGGTGCTTAGCACCCAAAGGCCTGGGTGCAGGTTCTACACCCCAGCCTGGGGAGGCTGTGGGGCTGCTGCTGATTATAGAATGGCCCTCGCAGTGCCCAGCCCCAAGACTAATCTGGTAAACCGGAAGCATGCAGGTGTGTTGTCTACCCTACAGACGCTGAGCACATCCAGGTAGAACTCAGCCGCCCAAAGCGAGCATCACCCGCGCACAGCACACGCAGTCTGCTCCTCAGGATGGAGAGCAGAGCCCACTGCAGTGGTTAAAATGTGCTAGCAGATAAAGAAATACCTGGGGGATGTGAGGAATGCTTGTTCTAGTGCAATGCCTTATGGGAGGCGCCTGTCACAGTGGGTGATTGTACTAGACTTGCAAATTTTTAAGCTCTGATCCTTTTTGTTTTAAGGAAAGGATATTTTAATGAAGATACCCAAGTGAAAAGGCACGCAAGATGAACTGGGGTGCAGCTCAGAAGTAAGGGCTCAGTGGGTGCACACAGCCGGGTACTGCAAGACCGGAAAAAGGGGAAACAGTGCAACATTGACAGCCCAGAGAGAAATGCAGTGGGAATCACAGGAGAATGCCAGCCTACGCGCATGGCAAGGGCCAACAGGAAGGACCAAGGATCTCAAACATGCGCAGGGACATAGGGGAATTAGCAGGCACTGGACATGCTAGTGAAAGTGCGGAACGGAGCCTCCAGCTTAGATCATAGTTTTGCAGTTTCTTTAAAAATTAAACATTCAAGCTGGGCACAGACCTTCAAACCTAGGGCTTTAGATCGCCGAGACAGTAGGATCACAAGTTCAGGCCCAGGCTCAGGCTGGGAGATTCAGCAAGCTAGCAAAAAAAAAAAAAAAAGAAAAAGAAAAGAAAAGTAAAAGGCAGTACTGCAAATAAGTAAACAAATAATAAATTCACCTAACCCATGGTTGGACACCACTGCCTCAATTATTAACAAAAAGAAATGAACATATATGTTCTGTATTAGATTTTTTTACAACAATGAAAATCTAGAAACAATACAAATGTTCATAAGTTGATGAGTAACTGTTTGTGGAATAGAACATATTTAGCAAAACAAAACGAAAGCAGAAGGGCTAGCCACGTAGCTTGGTGGACTAAAGCACCTGCTTAGACAGGCACAGGGACTGTGCTGGCCCCGCCCCGAGTGCAAGCTGAGAAGGCCACTGAGACTGGGAGTGGTGGCGCACGCCTGTAATCCCAGTGCTTGGAAGGCCGAAAATAGAAGGATCACTATGCGTCTGATCTGTGTAGTGAGACCCTGTAGACCCTGTACTAAACGCATTAAAAAAAAAAAAGATCGGAGTACTGGCCTCAAATTTACTGATTTTTCTTTTCTTTCTTTTCTTTTTTTTTTGAGTGTGTGTGAGTCAGGGTCCCACTTTGTAGTTTAGGCCGGTTTTGAACTCACCGCGTAGCGCAGGCTGACCTCATACTCACTGTGATCCTCTTGCCTCAGTCTTCCAAGTAGACTATTTGGACATTGCTTCAGAGTTAATAAAAATGTTTAACATGTTGTCTTACTAAGACTTATGAAATATTGATTCCTAGCAGGCTTAAAATTCAATTGGTTCCAAGAACAATTAACTTCATTTGTTATGAAGATTGGGGAATTCCTAATACAATAAGAATAGCTCAGTTCAGGAATACTTCTACTGGCAAACAATTTGGTTCCCAAACAGCAGCTTTCAGCAAAAGTTTGCCTCCATGTGAAAACTGCAAATCGGGTAATGAACAAGAGTGCAGCCATCTTCCCCAGAGCCACGGAAGGAAGGAAGTTCACGGACCGAGGTGCCACTAGAATGAGCGGGAACAAGACCACAGACAAGTTTTACTGCCTTCATCTTCTAGGGGGACTAAAAATATAGAACTCTAGTAACCACGGGATTTTGCATTTTAAGCCCCAGAGTTTATACTTTGGCCTCTGATGTTGGTTGAGTTCAAATGCATTTTGGTAAATAAAAATGTTGAAAATGGAACAGAGTCCTAGACCCAGGAGTGCCTCAAATTTTTGTTACCTCAGTCTGGAGTGGTACAGCACATCTGTAATCCCAGCTGTCTAGGAGTCTAAGACAGAAAGATTGCCAAGTCTGAGCCCAGCCCGAGGAACTTAGTGACTATTGTGAAGCTCGATCTAAAAAAAAAAGCCACCAACTTAAGGGCTAGGGCAGAGGTGGCAGTAGTTGCAACCTACAAGCATGGACCAAGCAAGAGCCAACGTATGCTGCACACAAGAACCACTTTTTTTTTTTTTTTTTTAAGAACCGAGGATTGAACTCAGGCCCTTGCACTTACCAGGCAAGTGCTTATTCTATAGAGCTATCTCCCCAGCCCCTAAAAACCACATTTAATTAAAAAAAAATCATAGACTGAAAGTCAAAGGATGGAGAACAATACTTCATGCTACAGGAAACCCGAAAAAAGCAGGGGCAGCGACTTTGCAGACAAATGGAATTTCAGACTAAGACTCATTAAGAGAAATAGAGGGTCCGGCGAGATGGTTCAGTGGTCTAAAGCGCCTGCTTAGGAAAGCTCAGGCAACTGCAGGGACTGCGGTTGGATCCGCGACACCACGTGCTGCGCCAGCCCCACCCCCAGGGCAGGCTGAGCCGGCCATAACATACATACATACATACATACATACATACATACATACAATAAATAAAAAATAAAAAGAGAAATAGTGAAAGCACCACATCCTTGTAAAGGGAACAATCCAAGAGGAAGAGACAATATAAATATATATGCAACAAATACAAGTGCACACAGCTATACAAACTAAATATTAACATGAAAAATAAGCACTACTAGAATTGTTTTGGGGATCTCCATACCACGTTGTCACAGAAAGATCAACTAGACAAAAACCTAACAATGAAACATTAGAACTGAACCAAACTTTTGAACAAATGGACTTAGTGGGTGTCTAAGCTCAAACAAGGGAGGAAACTAAAAATTAGAGCAGAAATTAACATACTGGAGATTAAGAAAATAATGCGCACTCATCTCAGCTGTTCATAGGATGTTTTCCAATCACAGAACATTCTTCAGTAAAGGAACTGAAAGTCTCTCTATGACATGCCATGCTAGCCCCACCACTCGGCTGGGTATGGTGGTGCACACCCATAATCCCAGTGCCCAGGAGGCTGAAAACAGGATGATTACTTCAAGTCCATGCGTCATAGTGAAACACTACCAAATACGTTTTTTAAAAAAATCTTGTGTTATCAGATCATAGTGCAATGAAATTGGAAATCAATGCTTGAAGAAATCACAAGAACTTTATAAACACATGGAGATTAAGTAGCACCCTCCTGAACAACCAGATGAAGTGAAAGAAGTCAAGTGGCTTCCACAATTAAATAACAATGACAGGACAACATACTGGAATGTATAGGACACAATGAAAGCAATCCTAAGAGGGAAATTTACAGCAGTGAACACCCATGTCAGAGCAAGCACAAATAAGCAGTTTAATGGTGAACCTCAAACTTCTAGAAAAAGAAAATCAGGCTAAAATGAAGGCTCGGATGAGGGAGGAAATTATAAAAATCAGCAGAAATGAATGCCCTGGGACTAAGAAAACAACACCAAGACTCAATCTAAGAGTTGGTTCTCTGAGAGATTACATAAAACTGACAAACACGCAGCCAGCCTTATCAGAAAAGAAAAAAGACTCAAAGCCATGCAGTTAGGAATGAAAAGGGTGAAACCACAACAGACCCTGCAGAAATCCAGAAGTCCAGCCATTCTTATTTAGAGAACTTGTATTCTAATAAGATGGAAGACACAAAAGAAATGGACAGATTCCTAGATATGTACAAATTACCAAAGCTAAATCAAGAAGACATAAAAATATTAAAACAAACTATCAGTGAAATTGACGATGTAATTAAAAACCTATCAACAAAGAAAACAGGCCCTGCAAATGCACTGCTGCATTCTGCAAGAAATTTAAAGAAGACCTAATGCCACTACTTGTCAAACACTTTAATGAAATTGAAAGGGTAGTAATACTCTCAAATTCACTCCTGAAAACAAGTATTACCCTGATACCAAAACCAGAGAAGGATCCAACTAAGAAAGAGAACTATAGGCCAAACTCCCTAGTGAACATAGACACATAAATTCTCAACAAGATACTGGCAAACGGAATGCAGCAAATCATCGATATTATATACCATGACCAAGCTGGATTCATCCCAGGAAGACAGGGATGGTTTGACATATGCAAATCAATCAATGCTATATACCACATTAGCAGAACCAAGGACAAAAATCATATAAATATCTCAACAGATGCAGAAAAAGGGTTTGACAAAGTCTAGCACCCATTCCTGATTAAAAATACCCTACAAAAAATTGGAATAGATGGCCCATCCTCAATCTGATAAAAGCTGTCTATGACAAACCAACAACTACCACTGTACTAAATACACAAAAACTGAAAACTTGCACACTAAAATCAGGAACAAGACAAGGACAGCCACTGTCTTATTCAACAGAGTCCTGGAAACTTTAGCCAGAGCAATTAGAAAGAGAAAGAAAGAAAGGGAAAGACAATAAAAAGAAGTTAAAGTACTTACAGATGACACGATCCTCTACATAGAAGACCCCAAAAACTCCACTAAAAAACTAGATTTAGTAATGTACTAGTGTTATTGGATATAAGGTTAAGCCTCAAAAAGCAGTAGCCTTCCTGTATATGAATAACAAACTCAATGAGAGAGAAATTAGAGAAATAAAATCTTTCATATTAGTATCTAAAAGAAAGAAAACAGGGCCAGCCAAATAGCTCTGAGGATTAGAGCCCCTGCAAGCATGGGGAGGGAGTGCAGGGGGGCCGCCCCTGGGGTGCACTGAGATGTCAACTGAGACTCCTTGTGGTGGTGGTGGGCCTATAATCCCAGCTCTTGGGAGGCTGTAAACAGGCAGATCACTACCAGTCTGATCTAGTAATGAGACCCTGATCACCCTGTAGACCCTTCCCTAAAATACAAAAACAAAAACAAAAAAAGAAAGAAAGGCCTCGGAATCAATGTAACAATGAAAGCAAAAGACCTCCACAGTGAAAAGTACAGTACTCTGAAAAAGGAAATCGAAGAGGTTATCAGAAAATGGAAAGGTATCTCATATCCTTAGGAAAAGCCAATACAATGAAAATGGTCATACTTTAAGATGTTTTGACAGATTTAATGCAATCCTGATCAGTAGTCAGTCCAGTGGCATATCTCACAAAATTAGAAAAATCATCTTAAAATTTATTTAGAACTACCTGAGACCTAGAATGGCAGAGGTCTTTCTCAGCTACAAAGGAAAACTGGGACTTCATAATCCCTGACTTAAAATAACAAATAATACTATAAAGCGACTGTGATTGAAAAATAATAAGACCGGGCGTGGTGGCACACACCTCTAATCCCAGAGCTGGGGAGGCTGAAAACAGGCAGGAGGATCACTATGAGTCCAAGCTGTGTAGTGAGACCCTGTACAAAGTAGATTAATAATAATAATAATAATAATAATAATAATAATAATAATAATATAACAGCAGAGCCAAAGATCAGTGGAGAAGATTAGGAGATGCAGAAACAACTGCAGACACACTCAGCACCTTGCCTTGGGCAAAGGTACCAGGTACAGTCACTGGAGGCGAGAGGGCCTCTAACAGATGGGGCTGGGGAAACTGGCTCTGCACATACCAGAGATTAACACTGGACCTGTGTCTTTCACCACGCATTAAACTAAATTTGAAATGGATTAAAATCTAAATACTTGCAAAAAAAGATCTAAGTATTAACACAGAAACATTAAATCCACTGGAAGATAGAATAGTAAAACTCTTGGACGTTGATGTAGGCAAAGACTATGAATAAAACTGTTACACAAGAACCATCACAAAAAAATCAGTAACTGGGATTTCATCTTATCAAAAAGCTTGCACAGCAAGAGAAACCACCAACAGAGTAAAAAGACAGCCCACAACACGGGAAAAATGTTTGTCAGATCTTCCTCAGACAAAAGATTACTACCAAGAATGTACGAAGAAGAACAACAACAAAAAAACAAGCCTCCCAAATTTAAAGACCCAAACCAAAAGTGAACATGAATGAGATGAATACACAATTCTCAGGTGAAGAAATATAGCAAATAAATAAATTATAAAATATCCAGTATCACTACATCCATTTATATAATTTGAGATATGAAAATGAAGACAACACTAAAATTCCATCTCACCCTGGAAAGAACGGCTGTCCTCAGGAAATCAGCCAGTAACAAATGCTGGAGAGGCTGTGGGGAAGAAGGAGCCCTTCTTCACCGTTTGTGGAAGGGTAGGCTGGTGCAGCCGCTATGGAAATCAGTGTGGAGATTCCTCAAAAAACTAGGATGGAGCTGGGGCAACAGCTCCGCAGCACAGCACCTGCCTGAGTTCAGTTTTTGGTAACAGCAACGAAAAAGCTAGGATTGGAGCCCATTTGACCCAGCTATTCCTCTTCTGGGTATCTTCCAGAAGAATTAAAAACATCGGACCACAGCAATACGTGTGTACCTATGCTTGTAACAGCACAATTTATAATAGCTAAACGCTGGAAACAACCCAAACACCCATCAACCAAGGAATGGGTGATAAAATGGTCTTTTTATACAGTGGAGTGCTACTTAGCCAAAAGGAAGAATAAACTTGAGACTTTCATGGGTAAATGGATGCAGCCTGACGCCATACTCGTAAGTGAAATACATCAGACTCACGTGTGTAAAAATCATATTATCTCCCTAGTATGAGAAGCTGAAAGAGTAAATAAAGATCTAAACTGTAAAACAAATATTGTAAAATGAGCAGAAAGTGTTCAAAAGGAAAGAGAAACTGAGATGGGGGAAAGAAGAAAAGAACAAAGGAAAAACAAAAATAGTTAAGATCGTTACACTACTAATTTCTCTTAGTTCATTGAAAAGAAAGGTTTGTGCTGGTATCGCTTGGATGATTAAGTGAACAGACCTTGGCCCCGAGTAACTGATTTAGAGAGAACAATACACAGTGTATTAACCATTGCTACCCTCCTATTATCTTGTTTTGAAATTTTTTTTTTCTCTTTAAAACAAAAATGACATTTTAAAAAGCTAAACTAAATTATTTAAAAAATGTAAGGGTATGTGGCTCCATATGGGGGCTCTGGGTTCAATCCTCATTTCTGGGTAAAGTTTTATATCATTTTAAGAGGTTGCTTTCATCTTTGCCCTGCCTTCTTTTTTGAGAGCATCCTAGGATGTGTATAACTGAGAGAACACGGACAGGAATTATTTTTAATAGCTTCCTGAAGTGACAGACTTTTGGTATTTTAAGATGATTTACTGGGAATGGATCCGTAACAGGCCTGGCCTGTCTAGCAAGTCTTTCGTGTCACAAGTGCTCCGCTGGAACAGAGTTTCGTGCTGCTGCGGTGATGCTGGCAGTTGAGCCCCAGGCCTTGCGTGTGTCAGGCAAACACCATAACGAGAAGTACCCTGCCAGCCCCATGAGGGTATCTGGCAGAACCTGCGCCATTTGTGACTGTGACTGACTCGCACCCTGCCTACACACTGGCTCCGCAAGAACTGCTGATTTACTGTTCCCTTAGGGCCCTAGTTTTGAAAAATGTCATTGTAGAAAATCGTACCCCTTCCCTCTCTGAATACACACACAGACATGCAGCTCAACTCATGAACTTCATTTGCTCTAAATTTTTGGAAAAGATGGCCATGTTTGTGTTTGTGTGGGGAAGATGAGCAGTCTTGTCTGTCACCTGATGCAGTGTTGACAACCAAAAACTAATTTTTTCTGAACACTTCAGTTTGCAAAACAAATTACAATTAAAAGCATTAATGAAAAACATCACTCTGTGCACGTTTCCAGTTTCCCACAATTCCTAGTATTTTACCCATAATCCCTTTAGTGAATAGGAACTCGCTACCTAAAGAGAGAACTTTCCCATCCTCAGAGAGCTCTGATGGTTAGAAAGTTCTACCTGACAGTAATGAAGCCTGTGTCTCTGTAGTGTGCGGATTCAACAGATTAGAAACGCAGCAGCGCTTTTCTTCTCCCAGCCTTCTCTTCTCCACTATAGAAGGCCTGTAGTGTATTAGTCAGTCAGTCTGTCCCTGCCCTGATGTAGCCTCTCAGCTTACTGGGCAAATGTGTCCTGGACCTTTCTGTTAGCAGTAGGTGGAAATCTCTGTTCCCTGTTCCTCAACTGCTCCCCCGTGTCCTGTGATGCCACTGTTGATACTAGGAAAGCTTTAAAATCTCCAGTGCATCCTTGGGCTTGCCAAGCAGCTTAGGTGATTAAAGCACATGCTTGGGCAAAGTCACTCAGGCGCTGGGACTGTGGCTCGATCCCCTCCTCCACAAGGAGTATGAGACCTGCCCTTAAGGCAGCCTGAGCCAGCCAGAAAGAAAAAAACAAAAACAAAAAGAGCCCTTCTAGTGCCTCCTTCCCATCCACCTCCTGACTCATAGCAGTTGTTCCACTTCCTATGAAGATTCTGAAAAACCTTAATTACAATTTCATAGCATTCTGGAACAATCCTAACCTTCTCTTGGGGATTGCAGAGATGGGCCTGGGTCACACAGACACCTCAGAGACAGCCTGAGGTATTGTTGGAGCACAGCAAGTCCTTTCACCGCAAGTTGCCATTAATATATCATTTTCTTTGCGGTACTTCAGGGGATGACAGCTGGTTCCTGTACAGCTAGGACAGGGCCCTTCAAATGTAATTTCCATCTGCCACACACTGCGCTCCAGGATTTTCCATCACAACCTATTGGGTCAGATGCTTGCCAGAAAATGTGCTGAGTATTTGATGTCTTAGAAATGGTAGTGGATGTCCAGAGAGACGAGCCAGGTTGAAGTGACGTTCCAGTGCCTAGCTGCGCTACCTGGAGCAAATCATTTAATCCTGGAGTCTGCATTTCCATCTCTTCTGCAGAGTGTCGTGAGCAGCAATGAAGACATTGTAAGACTTTCATAAACTGAAAAGCACAGCACACATGCAAAGTCTCCTAGCGAAAAGCTTCTTTAAAAACTCAAAATCAGGGGGCCGGCCAAACAGCTCAGCGAATTAAAGTGCCTGCTTAGACAGAGTGCAACTCCCGGGGTTCCATCTCTGGCACGCCTTGCCTGCCCTGCCCCCCGAGCCTGCTGAGACAGCGATTAAATCTGGGCGTGGTAGCACGCCTGTAATCCCAGTGCTCGGGAGGCTGAACATAGGCGAATCCCTATGAGTCTGATGTACATTGTGAGACCCTGTGGACCCTGTAGACCCTATACTAAATACATTTTTAAAAATTTATTTTTATTTTTTGTGCCATGCTCTTCTTTTTTATTTATTTATTTTTTATTAGTTTTTATTTT
>PVKN010001115.1:0-56931 GCA_004027915.1 Capromys pilorides | reverse complement strand
GGTATATATTCTCAAGAGTACAGTGCCTGGAAGTAACTTCAAGTAATTCTGTGTGGTTATTTCATCAATTTTAATAAGGAGTGAATGCTCCCTCCTCCCCAATTTGATTTAATTTCAATTTTTGGATGCGAGATGTTTACATTCATGAAAGTCACACTGTACAGAAAAACGAAACAGTCCACCCTGCTCCTCCCATCTTTTTTTTTTTGGTCTTTTTTGCTATTCAGTTCAGGCTGGCCTTGAGCTCATTTTTGTAGCCCAGACTGGTCTTGAACTCACACTGATCCTTCTGCCTCAGCCTCCCAAGTGCTGGGATTACAAGAGTGTGCCACCACATCCGGCATTTGGTTTTGTTTTTTTGAGACAAGGACTCACTATATAGTTCAGGCTGGCCTTGAGTTCACAGTGACCCTCCTGCCTCAGCCTCCAGAGTGCTGGGGTTACAGGTGCCTGTTGTTTCTTATTCAGGAAGTGAATGTGTGTGTGGGTGGAGTGGTGCCTGGCATTAAGGAAGTGACATTAAGCAGAGGAATGACCAGGATGCATCAGCCTTACTACCAAACAATCATCAGGAAATTGGGCTTAGACCAGAGAGGACAAACATGCAACCCTGAGTCATTTTCACAAATGCAGGACCCACACTGCCTAGCTTGGGGTTTGGGGTTGCTGAGGTATTAGGTGGAGGTGTAGCAGGATGCAGGATAAAGGTGGAGAGCACAGGGTCAGTACAGAGGACCAGGCGGTGCGAGATCCAGGGAGCGTCCTGTATTGTGATCCTCAGTTTATTGATGGCACTGGAGCCTATTTCAAATGACACTGCACAGTTCAAACCCAAGACGTGAGTCTTAGCTTCCAGGGCCCACAGCTCTTCAGCGTGGAAAGACAAGACAGCCAATGGCTTGTCCTAATGCTGAAGTCACAGGAGATGCCAGTGTCACCTAGGGACAGAGGTGGAAGGGATGGTGTCTGGTGTCAAGGAAGGTGTCACAGAGACACTTGACCTGAGCTTGGAGATGGGAGCAGGAGTCACTGGGCTGAGATGGAGAAAATTGTCCCCAGCAGAGGCAGTGACACGGGCAAAGACGCAGAGGTTCGATGTAGTGACCGTGATCAGGGGCTTCCTAGTGTGGCAGAGGGGGGAGGCACAGCCAGATTCCACACAAAAGGCTGTGAATCCCTTAGAACCTCCCACCCCCTCCTTGAGAGCAGCTCTTCTTGTACTGAGACCTGGTTTCCACATCTGTACAAGGGGAAGCACCACGCTGTAAAGATGCTATCTCTCTCCCTTAGCCTGAGTCCTTACGTGGCTGCACAAGCCAGCACTCTCAAGGTGGACGGAAGTCCCCTGGACTTTAACCTGGGGATTGTGGATGGGGTCATAGGGGGCCCAGACTGTAGGAGAAAGGAAGTAGAGAGAAGGGTTAGGAAGCTGCAGGGGTTGGTATCACTCAGGCAGGAGGCAGGGAGGAGTCAGGAGGCTCCAGGGTTACCTGTTTGGGAAGCTGGAACAGCAGACAGCAAGGGAGACTGTGGGTGGGAGAGAAGTTTATTCTCAGTCCCAAATCTGGGACAACAGCCATGGTGGGGAGAGGAGGTACTCAGCTGGGAGGGGTGGAACATCCAGAAAGGAGGGTGTGGGGGGGCATCAGGGTTGGTTGTCAGACTGCTCCAAGGAGCAAGGTGGTACAAAAAGAAGAGGTCTACCTGGCCACCACCAACCCCAGCTCTTTTTTAAAAAATAGAGTTAAGGGGCTGGGAGAGATAGCTCAGTAGAAGGTAAGCGCAGGGTCCTGAGTTCAATTCCCAGTATGGGGTGGAGGGACTATTGGGGGTCGGTGAGATAGCTCAGTGGTCTAAGGCGCCTGCTTAGCAAAGCTTAGGCAACTACAGAGACTAAGGTTCAATCCCCAGCACCACATGCTGTGCCAGCCCCACCCCCAGGGCAGGCTGAGCCGGCCATAACAGATGAAAGGAAGGAAGGAAGGAAGGAAGGAAGGAAGGAAGGAAGGAAGGAAGGAAGGAGAGAGTTTTTTTTAAAAAATAGTTACACTGGGTGTAATTGGGTGGAGTAATGTCTGTAATCCCAGCACTTGGGAGACTACGGCAGGTGGATCGTGAGTTCAAGGTCAGCCTGAGTTAAGAATTATAATTTATGTAGCAAAATGTGTACATCCTAAGGACATAGCTCATGTGCTTTTTACCTGCACCTGTACAATCACCTCAAGGTGAAGACGTAGGAGTTGCCAATTCCCTCTGGTTCAGTCCCATTCAGATTTCTCTTCCATGCCTGGCTCCTCCCCCATGCAGCTACTCTGCTGCTCCGAGTTCTGTCACAGGTTATTTTTGGGAACAGAGTGAGACCAGGATAGGAGGAGACCTGAGCTCAGAACAGACACTGGAAAAGAAAAGCCTGGCAGGACCTGCACGGGGTCCTCTGGGAGGCAGCTGTGGGAGCCCAGAAGCTGCAGATGTTCTGCCGCTAAACAACCCTAGAGGAGCCAAAGACTGGGCCACTCCCTGTGCATCTTACTCCCTGCGAAAATACAAGGGACCTCAAGTCATAGGCCTGCTCCCTAGGAAGTGGCATCCCGGAGCCATTCACTGCCTGTCTGCTTCCTGTCCTCTCACACCCCTGCCTCAGAGTTTCCTGGGAGAAGGAATATCAGACGGACCCCCAAAGCCAGCTCCGGCAACTGCCCCTGAGCAGAGCTTCAGCGGAGGCAAAGCTTTCTACTACCATCCTCTCCACCACTCCCTTCTCCTGCCTGTCATCGCCTTCTGTTTCAGGAACAGTTATGGGAGTAGCTAAGGCTGAGTATGAAACCCTCATACCTAATTCCAGCACTCTGTTTCAGCTGAGGCAGGAGGATCGCTGTGAGTTCAAGGCCAGCCTGAACTACATACCGTCTCAAAACAACAAAACATATCCTGTACATTCCAAGCTCCCACTTCATCCTCGACTTCCGGTGACTCACCTGAAGCAATCTTCTCAGGGTTCAGCCCCTTCTAGGAAGGGAGAAGGGGCCTGGGCTGTCTCAGTATCCTGAAGACACCAAGCCCCTTTCTGCTCCTCCTCCTTCCTCGGGCCCCCTCTTCCCGCCAGCCTGGAGGTATCCCCCCCGCATCTCACTGCCCTCAGGAGGCTTCGAATTCAGGCTTCCTTCTCCCTAGGCTGGGCTGCGGAGCAAGGGAGGACGCTGGGATGGGAGGGCAGCCAGGGAACGGCCCCTTTAAGGCGCCTCCCCGGCTCCCCCTCTAGGAGGCAGGCAGACTGCAGCCCGGGCTCCTGGGCTGGTGCAGATTGCTTCCCAGGTAATTATTCCGCCCAAAGCCTTTCATCCCGGCATCTTCAAAACACCTGTGATTAAGCTGTGCCCCACCCTCCCTTTGAAGTCACCCCTTCCAAGTTCACCAGGGTGAAGCGGTCAGGAGAAGTCCCTGGAAGTCATGCAGAGGCACCGCCCGGACTCTGGCTTCTCCTCCTCTTCTCCCCGTGCTTCATGCATGAAGTCCTCTTGCACAAACCCAGGACTGACATACAGCTGCCCCCACACCCCCAGGGGTCCACCCCTTCCTGACCCTTCATTGGCTTCAGCCTGGGATTTCGTAAAGCCCCTGAACCATGAGGGAGGCGATGCCCAGGAGCCACTGGGAAGACCGGAAGTGCTGCTCTTAGGCCCGCTTTTGTTTGATGCTCTGGCAGGGATGAGATGGGGTGGGAGTCACGCAAGACCTTTTCTCTCTTGGGTCTCCAGCAAACCACACAGTAAATTCTTCCCGGTTCATGCACGCGGCCCAGCCTCCCACCCCCGCGAAGGCCCTGCTGTGCTTCCTGGTGGCCACTTCCTGGTGTCACCATCGGGATGGCAACGGATGCTGTGATAGTGGCAGCATCTGCTCTTGCTGGCTGATTCCCACCAGTGGGGTGGGAGTGGGTCCTGGGTTCATTTCCCAGACAGCCACACGGCTCCCTTGTGCCAAGCTGCTCGGTGTAGCCTCCCTGTGCCTTCGTTTTCTCATCTGTCAAGTGGCAGTTTTGATGCAGAGGAAGAGGACCCCAATGCCAGCTCTTGGGTGCCAGGTTCTGGAGACATGAAAGGAGCTAAGATCTGGTTCTTTCTGCCTTCCTTTTGTGTGAGCAGCTACTCTCCAGACTTGTAGAAATTTCCTGCCAGGGATATAGCTCAGTGGCACAGATACTGCCTGGCAAGCTTGAGGTCATGAGTTTGATTCCCAGTATTAAAAAAAAAAGTGTTCAAAAAAAATTCCTGCACATTTAAAATAGGCATGGTGGTACGTGTACACGCCTGTAATCCTGGCACTCAGGAGGCTGAGAAAGGAAGATATGAGTTTGAGACCAGCCTGGGTTGCAAAGTGAGCTCAAGGCCAGCCTGAACTGCAAAAAAAAAAAAAAACAAGTCAGGGATGTAGCTCAGTAGCACAAGCGCCTGCCTGGCAAGAGCAAGGTCCTGAATTCGATCCCTGGGATGAAAATAAATAAATAAAATAAAAATAAAATCACACACTTGCCAGGTGTCATGGTGCATGCCAATAATCCCAGAATTAGGAAGGCTTCGGCAGGAGAATCATCATTCGAGACCAGCCTGTGCTCATAGCAAGACCCTGTCTAAATATACATACACACATACATACATACGTAAAATCACACACAACGCACATATTTGCATAAATGAAGTATCTACTCACTGTGTGTTATTTGGTGTGTTTCCCTTTTTTCTGCTTAACCATACCCAGGGTAGTTGAGGGTTTATGAGGGATTTGAAAGAGCGGTAGGAATTTAGGAAGAGGAAAGGATGGAGACAAGAATGAGGAAGAATAGGTTAGCATGGAGCAGATTTGTTCCAGAACAGCTCATGGGACCTTTTTATGTATTTTATTCCTACACAGGCATTTCCAGAAGGGTCTTCTTACCTGGCTTACTGTTATAAGTGAAGCTGCAGTGCTGGAGACTTGAACCCAGGATCTCATGCACCCTAGAGAGGTGCTTCACCTCTGAGTGACACACCCAGCCCCAGAAATAACATTTATTGAGTGTTTTTAATATACCAGGCCTTATACTAACAGCCTCACCTGTGTTATTTCATTTAATCCAATCCCCAATCCATACCTCAGTCCCCAAAGGAAGGTCCTGCTCTTGGGCCCATTTTACAGATAAGGAAGCAAAGTCTTAAGAGACTTGCCCAGGTCTCACAGTAGTGGAGTTGGGATTTCAACTAGGTGGTTTGACCCTGGCACAGGCTACAGGCTTCCAAAGAGCCACTCTATACTAATGGCTCTGTCCTGGTTCCCTCCATCTCACCCCTGGGTGACATCACACCTTGCCTTGTCCCTGGTCTTCCTTTCTGGGTTATAGTAAAAGAAGTCACTTAAGCTCCCTGAGCTGTGGAACATCTAGGGGCTTTTCCTCCCTAGCACTTTTTGTTTTTTTGAAATAGGGTCTTGCTATGTAGTCCAGGCTGGCCTCGAATTTGTGGCGATCCTCTTGCCTCAGCCTCTTGAGGTCTGAGATTATAGGCATGCCGAGATTGCAGCCATGTGCCACCACACCCGGCTTCTTTCTAGCATTTTTAGATCTTCTGATCACCGATGCCTCAATTGTCCTTCTGGGACTCATCCCTCCCTATGTACTTCCCATAGAAAGTGGCTAACTCCACCCACTGCTTCTAGGGACGGGGCTGTGATCCAGGCCTGGCCAACTGAGGCTGTGCATTCCCTCTCCAAAGGCAAGCTGTGATCCAAGCTGGGCCAATCGGAGGTGATCTTGGGGTGTATTTTTGGATTCTTGGAAAAGAGATACAGTTTCTGCCCCTGGGGTGAAAGGCCATCTGGGAATGTGGCCCAACACACACACACACACACACACACACACACACACACACCGGAAATAGCATCCCATCAATCCTGTGCAAAGCCTCACATTCAGTTCTTCCTTAACCTCCTAAGTAAGTGAGCCCACAATGCTCTGCCTTTGTTTAACCATGGGTTGGAGTTTTTGTCCATTGCGACCAAAACGACATAACTCTGGCAGGACAGTTCGGTGGCCTCGTAGACACAGCATGACTATCAGCCCAAATTCCATGATATTCCTAAACACATATTTATCAGGCAATCTTGCTATGTGGTTCACTCTTACAACTCACTTACTTGATGATGGGTAGACTGAGGTCAGATTTCCCAAGCATACTGACGCTCAGCAGTGGAGCAGATGTTTCGGTTTGGTTTGGTTTGGTTTGGTTTTTTTCTGTAGATATTTACCAAAGGGGGCACGAAGGAAGAAGCCCAACCTGAATCTACCCAGCAGACAACTTCAGTCTGGTAGGGGTACCAGGTGCATTCCAATGAATTATGACACATATAATGGAAGAGTACATTTGGGCCAGCGAGATGGCTCAGCAGTCTAAAGAGCTTGCTTAGGCAAGCTTAGGCAACCACAGGGACCTCGGTTCAATCCCAGCACCACATGCTACACCAGCTCCACCCCTAGGGCAGGCTGAGTTGGCAATAATAATAATAATAATAATAATAATAATAATAATAATAATAATACAATGAGTTCAAGGTCAGCATGAACTGCATAGCGAGACCCTGTCTCAAAAAGACAAAACAAAAACAAAAAAAATCCAGAAGAGTATAGCTCTTCTTTCTTTCTTTCTTTCTTTCTTTCTTTCTTTCTTTCTTTCTTTCTTCTTCCTTCTTTTTTGTATTTATTACAGGGTCTACAGGGCCTATTTTCAGCCTCCCAAGAGCTGGGATTACCAGTGTGCACCAGCAGGCCCACACTCTGAATCACCGTCTCAGGCTCCACGCAGGCAGGGCCAGTGTGGCTTATGGTGCCGCAGATCGAACCCCGGCCCCTGTGCTCTGCCTAAGCAGTCCACTGAGCTATCTGGCCAGCCTTCACAACATTTCTTTAAATAACTTCTTTTAATCTTGGTTTGAAAATATTAAGCATGCCTGCTGGTTCACACCTGTAATCTTAGAATTAGATTGCAAGTTTGATCCCAGCCTGGGCAACTTGATGACTCAGTGAAACCCTGAAATGAACTAAAAACATCATCAAGAAAGAGGCTGAGGAATCTGGCTTGGTGTGACAGATCTGGATTCAATTCTCTTTCTCTCTCTCTCTCTCTCTCTCTCTCACACACACACACACACACACACACACACACACACACACACACATTCACACAGAGGAAAATACCACATGCTTTTGTAAACATGTTTTGGATAATACCAAGACGCAAAAAACAGAATAACCAATGCCCATAACCCTGGCATTAGAGAAATCCCTTGATAGATCATTTGTTATCTCTCCTTCCAACCTTTCCTCTTAGTATTTGTTCTTTCACAAAGTTTAGACCAGGCTGTCACACAGATGTATTACTACCTTTTTCACCCAATATTAGCCCCAATTATTTCCTCAGTGGACAGACTTGGGCACGTGTAAAGACTCTATCTTAATATCATAAGCTGCTGGTGCATAGATCTACCATAATTTACTCAGCCATTCTTTAATGATTTTCAGTTTATTGCCAACTCTTTGCTGAGAAGAATCTAATGAAAATGGAATAACAGGAAGTGGGGGTGTAGCTCAGTGGCAGAGCATGTCCTTTGCATGTGCAGGGCCCTGAATTCAACTCCCAACACCAAAAAAAGAAGCCAACAAGTGATATCTACCTTCGTCCCTGCAGGAAGCCAGCTGTTCTGTGAGGAGAAAGGGCTGGTGCTGAGCTGGCAGTGCAGAAATCCATGCTTTCTTCTTTAGCCAGTGGTAGCTGGAAAGGACACCAAAGGGCTGGGAACCACAGCTACAATTGTCTAGAAGCTAAGGTGGCCTGAGCAAGGGAGGTGGCAATAGGCCTGGAAAGGGCCCAGGGTGGCTGGGTTGTGCACCCCAGATGGGGGACTATGTGTTTATCTTCACTTTGGAAAGCCTGGGCTTTCCTCCCCAGAAGGAACAACCAAGTGGGGCCCCCAGTGCCACCTGCTGACTGGACCTGCCACCACACCAGGTGACTTTCTGTGTTTGAGCCTGTCTGGCAAGCTATCCCTAAAAATACCCTCCACCTGCCTTTGCCCTCGCCAGCCTGGGGCCTCTGTAAGTTGAGACCCTTGAGTGCCCTTGAAGATCAGGGACTAAGACCCTAAGTTTGGATACAGTTGGCCTGACAGCTCTGGAAGGAACTGTATCAGGAGATGTTGGTTTGGAAGTATTATAGATGTGATGATACTTGTGACAAGGACTTTACCCTGGAAGGATTAGTGAGGGAGAGAATAGTTGGAGGGCCAAAGCAAATGATGACACTGCAATTCCTAAGCCTGGTCCCCACCCTAAAGGACTTCAGACTTAGACTAGAAGGAAAGTTTTCTACAGGATTTTGCTATTGTAGGATATTCGTTTCTGCTATAGATACTTTTGCCCTATGTCCACCATGTCAACCTTTATGCTAAGTAGTGGGATTACAGTAGGAAAAAAAAAAAGAAAACAGGTTTTTTTTTTTTTTTTCAGTACAGGAGTTTGACTCCAGGACTTCAGTAGGAAGCCACATGACAAGCCTGGGACCAAAGTCTTTGCCACCATGGAACTTGTGTTCTACTGCAAGAAGACAAACAGTAAAGCAGGCAAATTATGTGATACAACAGCAATGAAATGTTATTGGGGAAATAGAATGGGGGAAGTGGCATATGGAGCGCATGTGAGGGGCTTGGCAAGAAGGGCTTGCGGCTGAACGTGTCTGACTTGTTCTAGGAGCAGCCAGAGGTAGGCGCGGGGGTAGAGATAAGGTCACGTTTATCTCCGAAGGAGGAACGTCAGATCCAGGCTTTGTGTGGACTCACAAAGACTTTGGCTTCTAATTAGACTGAAATGAAGAGAAGCTGGAAGGTTTTGAGCCAAGTACTGTTTTGTCCTCGAGGGATCTCTTCATTGCTCATGTGGAGGACTAAACCCACGAACCTTGCACTCAAACTTTGATTTAGGTTGTATGTATGTATGTATGTATGTATGTATGTATGTATGTTATGGCCAGCTCAGCCTGCCCTGGGGGTGGGGCTGGCACAGCATGTGGTGCTGGGGATTGAACCGCGGTCCCTGTAGTTGCCTAAGTTTCCCTAAGCAGGCACTTTAGACCACTGAGCTATAGAATTCTTGTGTTTCTCGCCGGGTATAGTGGCGCATGCCTGTAATCCCAGCACTTGGGAGGCTGAGGCAGGAGGATCAGTGAGTTCGAGACCAGCCTGGGCTACAGAAGTGAGCTCAAGGCCAGCCTGAACTGCATAGCAAGACCCTGTCTCAAAAGACAAAAAAAAAAAAAAAAAAAAAAAGCATTCTTGTGTTTCTCTCATTAATGAACAGACCAGAAAGTGAGATTAGAAAAAAGAGAGCTGCGTTGGGAGAGCCTTGCAATAATCCTGGGCAGTGGGTGGTGGCAGTAGGGGTGGGTGGAAGAGGTTACAGTCTAGAAGGTGTGCAGGTTGAGTCAATCAGATTTCCAGGATGACTGCAGGAGTCATGGCCTGGAAACAGGGCTGGAGCTGCCCACAGCTGACGGGGAAAGCTGCCGGAGAATAGGTTTGCTTGTGTATGGAGAGAAAGGTGGCCTTGGATCTCCACCATGTGTTAGTGGACAGCTTAGGACAGAAATAGACTTGTGGATTTTTTTTTTTTTTTTTTTAACCAGGCTTCAAACTCAGAACCTTTGTGCATGCCAGGAAGGCACTGTGCCATTGAGCTGTATTTCTGAGCCCAGATTTGTGGATCTTGAGCACATCAACTCAGAACCTGATAGTGTTTTATGCTCTTCAGTTAACTGGGTGAGATGTGGGCAGGCAAACACTCGACCGCCTAGGCGGCTGTAATGGTACCTGCAGCATCCGGCTAGTTAGGCTCCAGAGGGAGGCGCTAAGTGGGACTGGAAGAAAAGGACTTCTTCCGCTTTGCAGTTTCATCTTGGTACTACTGTATGCGTCCATCCACAGTTCCACACGCATTCTTCACGCAACAAGTAATTGCTAGGTTTTGCACCTTCAAAACAGACTTATAGGGAGAGTAGGCATACACAGCCACCAGGTGTCAGGGACACAATGTACCTCCGTGTTCTATGTTAGACTCCCTAGAAGCTCTGTGATGGGCGGGGCATCGGGGTGTCTGGAAAGAAGGTTTGCGAGCTTCAGTCGACTGCTGTGGCCAGCTTCCACAGTCGCACACAGCAATTTGCGGCGTGGCCCCTTTAAGGCTGGGAGGGTGACCTCAGCCAGGCGCTCGCCGCCCCGCCCTTCCCGACAGCGACCCCGATGCGCATGCGCGGGCGCTCCGCTGGGTTCCGACGCGCTGGCTGCGGCCAGACCCGGGCTGTGGCGTCCACCGCCCGCCCCGCCCGCAGAACTGGTCTCCGCGCGTCGCCCGTTCGCGCCACCGCCATGGGCTCCTGAGGTACCTGCCCGGGCGGCCTCCCTCCAGGGACCAGGAGGAAGCGGCTGAGGACTCTGTGGGGCGGGGGGCCTGCACGGTGTGCAAAGGCCCGCAAAGGGGTCGCGGCGGACGCGGGGACGAGACGGCCCGCCTAGCCACGGAGAGAGGAAGCGTCCGTGGCCTCGCGGACCCGGTCTGTATCTGCTCCCCGCCCTGTGGGGTCTCCGGTGGTCCAGTGGGTGTGCCCGCTCCCCCTTCACGCCAACGTGGCGGGGCTGCTCCAGGAGTGTAATCGGACCTGCCCGTGGGGGTGGCTGGGGATCGGGCGGAGGACGGATTGGCCCCTGCGAGTGGGGCTGTGCGGCCGGGAGGGTGTGGGCTAGCCGGGCGAGAGGGGGAGGTATCGGGACCCTGCTTGACTCCGAGTAGCGGCGGCCTGGGATAGTGGAGGGCCAGGGCGGTGTGTTTGGAGGGGACCGACAGGAGCTTGGGGTTCAAGGATATTTGTCTCTGAGGGACTACAGAGGCTGGTTTGGGTGCGTGTGTCCTGTGGGTTGGTCTTGCGTTTCTTCCCTAGGCACGCCCTTGAGCTCCTTGGTTGCTCTACTTGGCGTCCGTGGTAGGTGGCCGTGCCCAGGCACTCCCCAGGCTAGGGAGTGGGCACGGATTCCCAGGTCACATCCTCCCTGGGGCTTGTCGGAGGCTAGACATTTTACCCCACCCTCTGCTCTAGGACATTGCTGGGCAAAGTGGATGTTTGCATGCCTGATACCTGCGCTCAAGGTGAAGGCCATGTATTATTCATCTGAGTGCTGGTGTTTTATGTAAGGCAAGAAGTAGCAATCTGTGCCCTGGAGGCCAGTGTGCTGCTGCTAGCGTGGTGTGCCAGCTCACCTGCACCTGCGGGGGCCAAGGTCTCCAAGATGTGACTCCCTTGGTGGGTTGTGTTTGCATCGCCCCTTCTCCTGCTCCTTGTCCGCGTACAGTGTGCGCCCTTGGGCTCTGGTTCTGAGCGACTTGTCTGTAGAGCTGTGGGTGTCAGGGTCAAGATTGGGGATGGAAGAGCACTAGCAGACAGGCCTATGTGCCCAGGTTGGACACAAACACAACGGATGTCCCAGGCATCTGGTGGCTCTCAGGTGGGCGGAGAAATAGGACTTGGAAATGGTGATGAGAAAAACACAAAACAAAGGAACAGGAGTGCAGAGGTGGGATCATTGCTGGGCAAGGGGGAGTGGGGCCAGTGAAAAAGCCTTCAGCACAAAGAGACAATTGAGCCAGAGCTGGAAGCTGGAAGGGTGGCTGACATTCCTGTGAGCCTTTTGTGTTTTTTCATGAACACTTTCCCAGTTTATTCTTAAAGCAGCTGTGTGAGAACTGCCTGTTATTACCCCGGATGTGGATGAGGGAAACCGAGGCTTTGCAGAAATTCATGTGTCTCTTGACCATGATATAAACAGGCCCAGGTTTGGTCATCCTTGAGTCAGGCTCACTTGATGGCTGTCATATGTTGTTTCTTGTAACTTACTGAGCATCTACTATATGCCAAGTACCATGGCAGGGGTACAGAGGTCTGAAGAT
Organism: Capromys pilorides; assembly: GCA_004027915.1. Classification (NCBI taxonomy): domain Eukaryota; kingdom Metazoa; phylum Chordata; class Mammalia; order Rodentia; family Capromyidae; genus Capromys; species Capromys pilorides. Next base: position 44,918 of record PVKN010001115.1, on the reverse strand, counting down.
GAATGGGGCCTGAGCCTGTCTTCTGGGGGCGCGCAGTCTGCTAGGGAGATGGACATAGTAGCTCCAGTCCAGACTAGAGTGGCTGGTGTGAGTCTTGTTTTTTTTTTGGTTGTTGTTGTTAAAAACAAAACAAACAAACAAAAAACCATATAGGCAAGCTGGGGTGCTTTTGTTTTTAGACAGGGTTTTACTGTGTCACTCTGGCTGGCCTTGAGCTCGAGGTGATCCTCCTACCTCAGGCTCTTGAGTGCTGGGATTACAGGTGTGCACCACTAGGCTGACTAGGGAAGTTGCCCTTGTGCTGACAGTTTGTACAAGGAGACTCTTCTAAATCCCTCTCCCAGGTAGGAAGAAGAGCTTCCCCACAGGACAGTAGAGGCCACCTGCTTGTCCTGGCTCACCGGAGCTGCTTGCTCTGTGGGCTCCAGCTCCTGTGTGGAAGCTGGGCTCTCCCACTTTCTCTGTCTTTGAGGTCGTGCACCAGGTTGCTGGCGGGCCTGCCCAGCCCTGTCCCTGAGAGGGGCTCAGTGCTATTTCCAGTCCCTGCTGTGCTCATTTCTCTCTGTATATTCCCTGGAGTAGAAACGGCCTCTGCAAGGCAGGGTACAGCCTTTATTGTTTTGAAAACGAGTAGCAGCCAGACTGAGACAGGGGATTTGGAGGGCGAGTTCTGGGAGGCCTGCAGCTGGGCCCTGGGAGCTCGGGTAGGGTCTGTGCCAGGAATACCTCCTGCACACTCTGCCTTAGCTGGGCCTCAGGAAGAGAGGCCAGAGCAGTGGGTCGGTCTCTTGAAACAGCTCGGATTGGCTGAGGCAGCCAGTGTGTAACAAATACTAAAAGACATTGTGCTACTTGTGTTAGAGACAGAGGGCCTTAAAGGGGCCCAGAGGACAATAGAAACAGCAGCTCATTTATTGAGCACTTACTATGTGCCAGGTGCACTTGAGTGCTCTTTTTTTTTTTTTTTTTTTTCCATTTTGTTTTATTTTTGGAGACAGAATCTTGATATTCAGGCTGGCCTTGAGCTTGCAGTGACCCTCCTGCCTCAGCCTCCTAAGTTCCAGGTATACAGGCATGTGCCATGTCTGGCCTCAAAGTGCTTTTATGAATTACCATTTCATCTTCCTGCCACCACCTCAAGCATCTTCTTCCACTAACCTGGGGTACGCCAGATGTCTTCTTGAGCCTGAACAATGAGGGTGCTGGACCCATGGAAGAAAAGAAGGAACCCAAGTGAATATTCTAACGAACCTCATGGCTCAGATGTGGTTGTAATGTCTGGGTTACAGAGACCTCTGAAGGTCCCACTTGAGAGTTTGAACTTGATCTAGTGTGGTGAACAGGGAGCCCATGAAAGTTCCCAGAAGGAAGCAGGGCCATCCTGTGTCTCTCTTCCTTCATTTCTGTCTTAACCCCAAGAAAACCTGCCTCCCTCCTGTCTGTTTTCTCTCTTGTGTCAGGTATCCGCTTAGTCTCTGTTGCCTTTGTTTTATCTTCTTCCAGCAGCTTCTGGTCTGAGGTCCTTGAGCCCCAGGCCAGGCCTCTGGAGCCACCATTGTCATGGTGTCTGCTTTACACTTGGTCTCTCCTGTCTACCCTGAGTTGGTGCCACTGAATAGCAATTTGTTTTTGTTTTGCGGGACTAGGCTTCAAACTCACGACCTAGCACTTGCCAGGCAGGCACTTGTGCCACGGAGCTATCTCCGTAGCCCCTAGCAATTTGTTTTTTTAGGCCTAAAGATTTCCTGGATCTCCCAAGTCCTGCAGGTCCCACTTACCTCTTATACCACACAGCCAGAGGCAGAGGCCTTTCGGAGCTGTGGAACTGTGGTCTGTGGGAGCTGTGGTCTGTCATCATTGTCCCCAGCCATCAGCTCTGTGATGCTGCAGAGGGGAGGGAGCAGAGTTGGGATTGGAGGCAGGACAGCCGGATCTAACTGCTGAGTCTCACCTGTGAGCTGGCTAAAGGTCCCTGCCCTGTGAGGGTGCAGCAACACACCAGTCCCACCAGAGCATGATGACTTAGACCCTCATCTCCTGCAGGGTTACAGGCTGTGGGGTAGGGCACACACCCCTAGAGGCTTAGAGCAAGCGCTGCTGAGATGCAACAGAGAGAGGGGCCATGGGAGCTGAGGGGCAGAGGGTGGGAGACTGAAAGTTGGAGCAGGTGCCTTGGGGTAGGGGCTGGATAATTCAGGAAGGGTGCCAAATGGTCACTGGGGGCCTTGCAGTGGGAGGAGGACATAATGAGCCAAGGCCTCTGGTGACCTGGAGAGAGAATTAGGAGATGCAGTTCAAATCCTTGCTTTTGTTAGCCCTGTATCCTTGGGCAAGTTACTTACCAGGTTCTGATTTTTGTCTTTTAGAACAGAACTAGAATGACGCAGTTTCCTTTACAATGAGCATATTGATGTAGCTATCTGTGACCCCTGTGGTACAGAGCTAGTTCCGCACAGGACGTGGCACATGGGACATCCTCAGCACACCAGCTTGTACTGTGAGCTTATGGGACATGTACTTTACTTAGGAGAGTCTCATAGTCCTGTGAGCCAGTAGTGTGTGGAGAGCTGGGTCCAGCTGGAAAGAGAGACATCGAACACAGCGTAGTTATGATTATCATGATACTTTTGTTGAGGAAGCATTAGGTCATTCTCAACTGGGCAGATACTTTTTTTATGAGGTGATAGTTAAATTGTCACCATCTAAGCCATTTATAATTGTAATCCCAGCACTCTGGGAAGCTGAGGCAGGAGGTTTGTAGGTTTGGGATCAGCCTGGGCAATTTAGAGACTTTTTTTTTTTTTTTTAGAGACTTATTGACACTGTCTATAAAAATAAAAAATAAGGAATCAAAATATATTATGTATGGGTACAAATTCCCTATGATGAATATGATCTATTTATGTATCTGTGTATAAAATGTGCCAATAAACTTAATCAGAAATTTAAAAATTGAGGGCCAGGCGTGGTAGTGCACGCCTACAATCCCAGCACTTGGGAAGCTGAGGCAGGAAGATCAGTGCAAGTTCGAGACCAGGCTGGGCTACAAAAGTGAGCTCAAGGCCAGCCTTAACTACATAATGAGACCCTGTCTCAGAAAGACAAAAATAAATAAATAAATAAATAAATAAATAAATAAATAAATAAATGAGCCGGGGCTATGACTCTCAGTACGAAGGCTTGGGCTCAGGCTGCAGTGTACAGGTGTCACCGTGTAGAAAGGAGCAGACAGGCTCCAGGTGGAGGGATCGCCATGTGCAGAGACCCAAGTTCACATCTGCAAAGCTGTGTGCCTTGGACCCAGCACCAAGCAGGGCCAAAATAAATCTTCATGCTGCGATCACAGACTCAGAGAGGCCAGAAAAGGCAGAAAGAAAATAGAAGGGGCCGTGGTCAGAATTGGATGGGCCCCCAAGTCTGGGATTTTCTCACCCAAATCTTCTCCAGCTCTGCCATGTAGGTGCAGTCTGGGCATCGGGTGGCTAAATCTGCTGGCATTGTTAACAGGCCTGCTCCTTCCCCCTCTGCTTCTCCCAAGGGCTGGTGAGGAGAAAGCCACACTCAGAGGGAGCCGAGGGGCTGGAGTGGGCAGTGTCTCTTACCATGCCTGTCCACAGTGTGCTGACCTGGCCGAAGCCGTGCTTGGGGAGAATGCGGCAGAGCGGTTTCATGTCTTCCAGGGATGACTTGTCCAGTCTTCAGTTAACAGTGGCTCAGTGTATGCCATGAAGCCTGGTACAGAGTAGGTGCTGAAATAGCTTTCAGCTGAACAAATGAACAGTTAGATGGGTTGGTGGCATTGCCAGTCAGGGTACAGCTGAAACTATTCCTGGAAAGTGATAGATAGTAAGGGGGATCAGAAGAGGTTTGTTCATACTGCGGGTGCCCACTAAACAGGCTCTTGTCTTTCTTGAGGCAGGCGCCTGCTGAAAGAAGCAGGAAGCCTGGCAGACACCTCCTTTCCTTCTCCCAGCAACGGAAACCAGAGGGGGAAGATCCCACCCAGAAAAACCTTTGCGCCTAACCCAAATCACTTCCAACTCTATCTTGTTTTAAAAAGTCACACAGTGGACCAGGGAGATAGCTAAGTAGAATAAGTACTTGCCTGGGAAGCACAAGGTCCTGAGTTCAATCCCTGGTACTGAAAAAAAAAAAGTCACATCACAAAATGTATATTGTCTCGGGAGAATTTGGTGGTGTAGATCCCAGCTTTACAGGCTGCTGTGCTCTTAGCATGGTACATGTTGATTACAGTAAACTTGGCACACAGACAAGGTTGGGATAAGGCTACATATCACCCCCAACTTCGCAATCAAGAAATAGTCACTGTCGAAGTTTGGGAAGGTCTTCTTTCTAGCTCTGAACTCGTGGTATGTCAGGTGATAAGCATTTATTTGTGAAGCTTAAAAAACCAGCTACAGATAAGGGCATACTGTGTGTGTGTGTGTGTGTGTGTGTGTGTGTGTGGTATCAGGGATTGAACTCCAGCCCTTGTACTTGCCAGGCAGGAGCTTATGCTGATGAGTTATCTGCCCGGCCCCTAGATAGAAAAAAGAAGTCCTAATCAGAGCCCTGGGGACTTGTTTCAAGTTGTCCTCGGAAAGGATGAGATCCTCTATAGCTTTTTCCAGGATGGCACCGTAGCAGAATAGTACAAAAGTACTGGACCCAAGTCAGGAACCCAGGTGAAGGCCTGTGGAAGTCAGTTGCCTCTGTGAACTTCACCCCCAGTGGGAGCTTTTCACACCCCTCGGCCCAGCTCCTAGTGTCAGAAGGCTCAGGGGAGGTCACAGCTTAGCCAGCCTTGATCCCTGGACGCTGGCAGCTACTTCAGAGGGTGAACATGTCCAGTGACTGCAGAGGAAGAGCAGGGCGTGTGCCACACAGCACGCCCTTGTGTCTTTTCCCCCAACCTCTCTTCTCTTCCACTCCCCTCGAGGCTGATCCCCTCACTGGAAGCCCTCATCTGTGGACCTGTCACCTGGGCATCTGAGTGGGTCCCACTCTGCCTTCCACAAAAGGGCTGGAGTGAGAACTCTGGAAGTTACTGCATCTGTCACCCTGAACCGGATTTTCAGATCAGACAGTGTCTCCGTCCTGAGGGACATATGGCACCTTTATTTTTCTGCTGCTGCTATCCCTGTGGACAGCCTTCGCCGAGGGAGGCTGCTGGCAAGTGGCTGAGAATCCCTTCTCTCCTGGGCGGGCGGGGCTGTTCCTGAAGCCCCATGGATCATTGTTTACAGAAAAATAACCACAAACCCTGAATCCCCAGGAGAGCCTGCTGCACTGCCTCCTGCAGTGTGGATTTTATCCACAGTGAGCAGGAATCCAGGACCCCATCAGCAGTTTGGATGCCTGCAAGGCGCAACGATAGGTGTTGGTGGCAAGCAGTGTATGTAAGGCTATTAATATCAATTAATATTAGCAACTAATTACATTAATTTTGTCTTCATTGGCATTTGAATGGGACTTTGCAAATTACATTGCGTTGTGGCCTTTCAGTCTATCCTTCCCTTAGTGTAGGGAACTGTACAATTTCTGTACATCTTTGCAGGTGGAAAGCCTGAGGCTGGGAAGGGAGAATTGCCCCAGTGCCAGGGGAAGAAACTTTCTGGCCCATCCTGCCCCTAGTGGCCACCCCAAATAGCCGACCTTTCACATCCACTGGGAAGCCCAGCATATTGAGCCACTGCAGAGAGCTGGGAAGTACACTGATAAGGCTTCTGCTTGAAACTGAGTGTACCAGCAGGTAGCAGTCTGCTCTGCTTGGAGTGCGCTGAGTGGCAGTTGAGCAGGCCTGTGTGGACAGCGGAGTGGACGTTGGCGAGGGGAGAGGGGGAGGGCTTTCCAGGCCATGGGACAACCTAGAGTGCCCAGGCAGGAGGAGATGCAGCTCTTCTGTTTCTCAAGGGGATTTAAACAGGACATACAAAAATCTATATTATCCAAAAAAATGTGTCTTTGCTTTATGAAGAATGGTGCACACCGTGCATGAATTAGGAGTTTTGTACCATAACCTCTGTCGTTAAGCACGCTTTGCTGTTCTGAGTTCCCAGCTGCCCCAGGCAGGGGGCTCAGCAGTTGGGTGGAGATGGGAAATGACAAGGGTTCTTTCTTTGGAAGCTGTCTCCCACTCAGCTGGGGGCAGGAGCCCTTTGCTTTCATCCACAGTTGTCAGTAGCTGCTTCGTTAGGGGCGCTGTGCCTTACACAGTGCATGTCCTCAGCTGTCCTCACTCGGGACACTCACATTCCTTCTGGGGACTGCCTCCATCCCTCACACACCTCTGACTTGAAGGATAGTGCATGGGTGGTGGCGGCTGTCAGGCATATGAATTATGTAATGGGCCCAGGATCAGGCAGCAGAATGTCACAGAGCCTGGGTGTTACATGGCTGGGATGTCCCTGCAGCTTTTGCATGGGATGTGGCAAGAGCTGCTTTTCAGTCACCTGGGATGGCTAGATGGAAGCTGGTGGCCTTCAAGCTCTCTTTGTCCCATCACCCTGAGAGAGCTGCCTCTGTCTCCTTGGCACACTGATTCCTTCACCCAGGGAGACCAATTACAGCTGGCGCTGTGGTGATCCAGTCTCTGTCCATCTCTCACTGCCCTGGGACCAGCGAGAACTCAGCCGAGCTGAGAAGGGCTGAGGGGCCTAGTGGTTATAGCTTTTAAAAAAACTGTTTTTGGAATTCAGGGTCTGCTGCATGGGTAGGCAAGTGTTGTTCTACTAAACTATACCTAGCCTTTTTATTCTTACATTTTGATCCAGGATCACACTCAGTTGCCCAGGCTGGTTTTGAACTTGTGATCTTCCTGCTTATTGTAAGTTGCCAGGCTGCTGCATTTCATTAGTTGGTTCTGCCTCTTTCTCCAGGTGTGCTACCATGCCAGGCAGAAGGTTCATTCCTTGGATGAATACCTCAAGTGTGTTCTCTCTAGCAATTCTCAGAGTTACATTTCTTAACACCCAGCAGCTCTCCTTCTAGGAGTTTGTCCTATAGATGTGTTAATAGATATGCAGAATTATTTATTGACAAGGCTAGTAATTGCTGCTTCTTTGGAATAGCAAATGGACTTTATGTACTCTGTGATCACAGCAGTGTGGGAGGCTGAGACAGGATGATTACAAGTTCAGTCTCAGTTTGGGCAAGTTAGCAATTTAGCAAGATCCTTTCTCAAAAATTATTTATTTATTTATTATTATTATTATTATTATTTTGCCTTCTTTTTTTTGCAGTACTGGGGATTGAACTCAGGAGCCTGCGCTTGCCAGGCAGGTGCTTATTCTACTGAGCTATCTCCCCAATCCTCTCAAAAATTTAGAAAGGGGTTTGGGGATGTGACTCAATGCAGAGGGCCTGGATTCAATCTACATTTTTTTTTTTTAAGAGGCAACCTAAAGGCCCACATACAGAGAGCCACAAACAAAATATGGCTTGCTTAAACCACAGACTCCTATATAGCCCTAAAATGTAAGATGGAAACCCAAACACTGAGACTGAACACTCATCAAGGTAGATTGCTGGTGAAAGAAGCAGGTATAGGGCACTGTGTCCTGAAGCCCTCTGTAGATGGGAAGGACCATAGCCCGGTGTTGTGGAACACATCTGTAACCCTAGCACTCAGGAGACTGAGGCGGAAGGATCTCCTTGAGTTCAAAGCCAGGCTAAACTGTGCATCATGAGACCTTGTTGTAAAAAAACAAAATAAGTAAACAACAACAAAAAAAGCGAAGATGCCTCCCCTTGCTAAGCTCATATATAGATGCTAACAGCAAAATCCAGTCTCTCCTAGCCTGGACCTCCCAGCACCTCTGTGGTGGCCCCACCTTGCTTCACATTTGATGAATCTCCTTGCCCTGTGCCTGCCCGGGCTTCGGCTTCTCTCCTTCACCCTGTGCCCACACAGCCCACCTTGGCTGCCCACCTGGCTGTCCACAGCAGCCTTCGTGTGCCCGCTGAAGGTCCGCCTCCGTACCACTCTCACATTTGCACCTGCGCAGTTCTTCTCTGCCAGTACCTGGGGCTTTTTCCAGTGGGTCCTGTGTGTCTCGTTCTCCACTGGGCTGTGGGCTCTGAACACATGCACGGCCCCAGATTTCTTAGATGCTCGGTGAGTGAGTGACGGAGCAGCCGCCCTTGTCGTGGTGGGAGGGAAATTGTGGGGGCTCCTGGGCTCCTGCATTTCATCAGTTGATTCTGCTCCTCCCCCAAATCACAGGTAATACTGATACCCTTGACCTGGTCTCGTTCATTATCGTTCGTTACCTGTCCCACTGGGCCTGGGCAACCAGGTGTTATTTGAGTACATTTTCTTTCCCCTGTAGAAGATCTTACAGTGTCAGAATCTTGACTGAGATACCCTTTGGACCTGGCACACCAAAGGTGCTCAAAGGTATAGATTTATATTTTTAAACCTTGTATGAGGTCTCACTTGCTATAGTAAAGCACATAAAGCTTAAATGTACAGTGTATGGATTTTCACACTTATAAATACCCATGTGAACCATGGTCCTGAGGAGATGGCACAACATTCCTGGCACCCTAGGAAGCTTGCTGGCCCCCTGCTCCACACCAGGGATTGGTTTTGCCTCTGTTAGAGCCTCCCATATATGAGCACATGAGGTACTCATTGGTGCCTGGCTCCTCCCTGCTGCATCTCGGTGTGATTCTAGGTTGTTTCTAACGGACCTTTGTTCTTTTTCAGGGCTGTGGAGCCCTGAAGTAGTGACATGTCACTATTCATGTGTCCATTCTATGGGTGACTGTTTGGGCTGTGTCTAGTCTCTTCTGCTGTGAAAGGCCTCACGCCTGTGTCAGGGGCACATGTGCACTCATTACTGCAGATATGCACCAGGGTAGGGTGCTGGTCACCTCACTCAGTACACATTTGCATGAATGAAGTTCAGGTGGGGTGGTGGGCTGGAGCTGGATTGGCCCTGCTGACGTTCTCAGAATGTAGCTGAGCCAGGCAGGGGTTTTGGCTGGACATGCACCCCCACAGGGCAGCAGGATTCTGTATGCATTTGCCAATGCTGGATGGGAGTTCAGTTGTCTGAAGAGGGGGTCACATTTAGGGGGGCTTAGAAGTCCAATTAAAGCAACTGCGCATTGGCCCATTTGTTTTCAGTTTTGGAGAAAATTGGGGTGATCAAAATCCATACTGATTTTTTTTTGGTTTTCAAAGTAATTATATAATCTCTCCTTGGAAGGTTTTGAGATTTCTCTGTTCTCCTTTATTTCTGCACCCCTTCCCTCAAGTGACAGATACGAGGTTGGCCACTTTCTCTTTCCTATTTGGCAGGTTGTAGGAATGTGGGTGGCCTTGGAGCAGGGGAAAGAGGGTGCCCTGGAGTGGCACACACTAGTTTGTGCTGACTTGGGGGAGTGGGAAACCTCTGCTGCGGCCTGCTGGGCAGAACTGCCAACTACTGGCTGCTCTAATCCCCTGTGACAGAGGGCTAGGCATGGGCTTCAAGTTGCTGCTTGTGGCTGCATGGGCTTCAAGTCCTGTTTGGTATGGGTCAGGGCCCTCAGAAGGCTACTTCTGCTTTCCAAGTGGAAGGAGCAGAAAAAGCCCCAGGCAGAGGGCTCCTTACCCTTCTCAGGCAGCTGAGTGGTTGTGGTGCAGTCATATTGTATTAGTGGCCCTCAGGTCCTGTCCATCTGGAGTGGTTGGAGATGGAAGTCCCATCGAAGGTAGGAAGGGAGAAAATACCTTCCTGCTGCCCTCCCATGGTGCATTAACATTCCAGAGACTACCCTGCTGCTGGGTCTACTCCACCAGTGGTGGCAGCTGCCGGAGCAAGGGTCAGATCTGAAACTTAACGAATAGTCTGACCTCAGCTGGCCTGGCCTGGGTCTCAAAGATTGTAAAGACTAGGAACTCCCAGCGGGGCTAGAGGATACAATGGCAGTGAGACCCAAGAGTAGTAACAGCAGATAGGCCACATCACATGGTCCATTGCTGGGAGCTACCACATGTCTCCTGTGCCCTCTGCCACAGGTTGGTCAAGTGCCTGTTTTACAGGTGAGGAAGCTGACAAGGACAGGCTGTGTATCTTGCCCACAGCTGCAACTGCTAAGCAATAGAGCTGGGAATCAGGTTGCCCCAGGACCCAAGATCTGCATAGCCCTTAGAAAGCTAAGGATGGATGCGACAGTGCAGAGAAGACAATGTGAGGAGCTGTTAGTAGGTATAGCAGACTGCCTCTGGCCTCATCTGCAGATCCTTTGCTCTTGTGTGGTACAGATTGTCAGGAACTTGGTTACTCATATTTACTGTACAGTTTTGGTCCTGCCAGGCTGCCTTCTCTCTGGGTGCTTGAAGGGCCACCCTCTCGTTGGCCTGTCCTGGTTTTCTGAGGCTAGTCACATTCCTTGGCTTGTAGCCCTCTCTTTTGCCCTCTAAGGCAGCAGCAGAGTATTTTGAGCCTTCCATCATCACCCTGCTTTCCTCCCACACTTGCCCTCTGCCTCTTACTCCAGGATGGCCTCTAGTTCCAGATCCTCAACACATCTACAGAGCCCCTTGCACCATGTCAGGGGACAGGATAACAGGTATGAGGGTTAGGATGTGGACATAGCACCACACAGGACATAATAAGATCCACAGAGGGGCACCTATAAGGTGGCCCCCAAACCTAGGGCTGCAGTTTTTTTTGGGGTGGGGAGAGGGTCGACAGGGTCTCACTACTAAATCAGACTCATGGTGATCCACCTGTTTATAACCTCCCAAGAGCTGGGATTACAGGCCAGCGACACTACACCCAGTCTCAATTGCTGTCTCATCACACCCGGGCAGTGGGGCTGGCATGGCAGGCTCAGGGATCAAAGCCTGGGCCCTATGGCCTGCTTTAATCCACTGAGCTATTTGGCCAGCCCAAACCTAGGATTGTAGTGATACACAGTAAAATCAGGGTGTGATGGTGTGAAGTACTGTTTGGAATGCTTCAACATTCTTTGGGGCAAGTGGCCATGTTTAGTGGCTACATATAGCTCTGTGGCTGGTCTGAGAAGAGGCTTTCTTCAGAAGATAGCTGTGAGACTAGAAAGACTTTACTTTGCTAGAGAAGGAGACAGATGAGGCTTGTGTTGGGTAAAGTGGGAGTTCACTCCTCTCTGAGCTATTTTCTGGGCTTGCTCAGCAGGCCGGTCCCGGGCCTGACTGGGTTTGACTCAAGATCCTCACACCTTGCTTTCCTGTCCCAATTCAGAGCTCTAGGGTACTTTTTGGAGGCCAGTGAGGCTGTCTGGTAGGAGGTAGAGAAGGCATGGTGAATGAGTCACTGTGGCTTATTGTGTGACTAGATTTGCCTGAACCCCTTTCCCTCATTCCTGTCAGCTGCAAGGGGCCCTGCCTCTTGCTATTCCCACAGGTTCCTGCTAAGGACTTGCACCAGCCTGGATTCTGTGGTAAGATGAGACCCATGTCACACAGCTGCCGGGGTGGTGGGGTGGTGGTGGGGGCTTGGTGCCCAACAGCCCTCTGGCTGCCTGAGCACCAGTAAGTGGCACATTTGTATCCATGCCTTGGTGCATGCCATGTACTCCTGTCCCTAGTGCCACTGTCCAGCACACTCTGATTTAGAGGCACTGTGAGAGGGCTGGCCGGATAGCTCAGCGGATTAAAGTGCCTGCTTAGGCAGATGCAGTGAGGGAAGGGTTGATCCCTGGTGTGCTGTGCCAGCCCCACCCTTGGGGCATGCTAAGAGGAGATTGACACTTGGTGTGGTGATGCATGCCTATAATCCCAGCACTTGGGAGGCTGAAAACAGGAGGATCACTATGAGTCCATCTGTGTAGTGAGACCCTATAGACGTTATACAAAATACAGAAAGAAAGAAAGAAAGAAAGAGAGAGAGAGAGAGAGAGAGAGAGAGAGAGAGAGAGAAAGAAAGAAAGAAAGAAAGAAAGAAAGAAAGAAAGAAAGAAAGAAAGAAAGAAAGAAAGGCAGGCAGGCAGGCAGGGCTGGCCAAATAGCTCAGTGGTTCAGTCCTGCCTGCTATGCGAGCCCTGCCGCCCAGGTTGTACTGAGACTGTAATTCTGCAATTGAGACTGGGTATGGTGGCTCATGCCTGTAATCTCAGCTCTTGAGAGGCTGAACACAGGCCAATCACTACGAGTTCAATCTGTGTGGTGACACCCTGTAGGCTCTGAAGATCCTGTCCTAAAATAAAATAGAGGCCCTGTGGGGACCAAGGAAGAACTGCCCCCCCTCCCACCACATAGCAGATCTCACTAGGAAGACAGGGGTCACAGGCCCAATTACTGTCCTAGTGAAGGACAGCACTGTGAAAGGACAGGCGGAGAAGATGTGGAATGCACAAATGTCAGAGAAGGTGGAAGGTGACAGGCTGTGAGAAATGGAGATCCATTATGACAACAAGGGAACAAGGAAACACCCTGTACCCCAGGGCTGGAATTTTAGAGTGGAAAAGAACTGCAGAGGACAAATTTACTTGTTCCTTTATTCACCTAAAACCTGTTGTGCTGTGTCTGGGCCCTGAGGCAGGCACACCTAAGTCATGACCTCTGACTTCAGAGGGCTACAGACAGCCCGGAGAGGAGATGGTGGTAGGCGGGAGGCCTTAAGAGCTGATCGCCCCACGGGGTGGGAAGGCCGCAAGGCTGGAGCACCTGTGCTGCTTCTCTCATTGCTGCTCCAGGGAGCTTCTAGCTCTGCTTTAGTGTGAGCGTCCTTAGAGGAAAGCCGCACTTGGTTGGAATGGACTGATTGATGAAAGTGTCTCTACCCTGGTGGAGCTCATAACAGGCACCTTTGCCCTTCATGGTATGGTCTCTGTACTAGAGGGCAGTGAATGTGGCTTAGCTCAGTCTCCCGTCCTCTATGGTTCTGCCTTATTCCAGCCAAATATCCAGTCCTTCTGTCAGCCAAACCCTCAGAGTGTGGAAGTATTCCAAGCCTGGTGCTCCATTGCTCAGTTGATTGTGGGTTCCTCTTTTTTTTTTTTTTAATCATTTATTTATTTATTTACTTAATTGTTACAGGGTCTTGCTATGCAGCTTGGACTCATAGTGATCCTCCTGTCTCGTGGGATTACAGGTGTGTACCACCACACCTGGTTTCAATGATCAGCATAGTGTACCCAGGCTTCTGGGGCCTGCACAACACGCAGTAGCTGGGATTGAACCTGGGTCCTTGGGCTTGCCAGGCAGTTGCTTTGACCACTGAGCTATCTCCCCAGCCCAAATGCATGGTTCTGTTTTCTTCCGTATCTCTGCTGTATGTCTGGCATCATACTGAGCCTGGAGAGATGGTGAAGAGATGGTGTGAGAAGATACTGGGAGCCAGCTGGTCTCAGTGCCACGGGGCCCTTAGTGGAGGTTGTGACCTTCTAGGGACACAAACGGAGGGTGAGGGGTCTCAGGACCAGGCAGGCATACACAGGCAGGGGGAAGGACACACAGACAGGGCTCATATGTGCAGGGTTACCACTAGCTGCTGGGAAAGGAGACCAAGGGTCTTGACTCCCTGCCTAGGAGCCAGAATTGCATCCTTGCCCAATGCTGCCTGCCGTGTGCAGGCTAGATTTCAGGAGACAGGACACCATCACAGTTTAAAACAAGTGTAAGTCACCCACCCTGGGCTTCCTTCCAACAGCAGCAGCCTCCCTGCAGTTTTGGAGGGCCACCCTGCTGTGTCCCTTCTCTGCTGTTCAGGAACCAGAACGCTCAGAAATCCCAAAGGTTTTCCTAAGTCTGCAGCAGATTAATTTTGTGGCAGAAATCAGAAATCTGACCTGAATTAATGTGAAGCTAATTATTGTCTTTAAAAATATCTTACCCAGTGCTTTTCTCTGTGGGACTACTATGCATTTGATTTTGGGGGATAGCCCAGACCCCTCTGGAAGTGTCATGTCATATCCAGCTCCATAACCCTTTTTAATCCCTGAAAAGTTCTATTTTCCTAAATAGGACAGTGCACACCTGTGTTCTCTTTGCACTGGCAGAGATGTCACCTGCCAGGCCCAAGCTCAAGTGATGGTGGTGAGATTCCAGCTCAGCTCCCGATGCAGAGTCTGGGACACAGTGCCAGGCACGTTGCCCAGCCTCTGCATAGCCTCTGGGTGACTGTGCTGCCAGGTAGGTCACTGAGCATGGCTGGGCATGTCCTTGACTATGGCTTCTGTCTGCTGTCAGACTGAGGAAGGAGCTGGGTCCCAGTCCAGGGAAGAAGGACCAGAGCTGGGTATGATGGAACATACCTGTACCCCAGCTGCTTAGGAGGTGAAGGCAGCAGATAGGAAGGCCAAGGCCAGCCCAGGGAACTCAGTGAGACCTTGTCTCAAAATAAGATCATAAAAAACAAAATTTTCAAAAAAAACATGGGCCAGGGCTGGCGACATGGCTCAGCGGTCTAAAGCACCTGCTTAGGAAAGCTTAGGCAACCTCAGGGACCACGGTTCGATCCCCAGCACCACATGCTGCGCCAGCCCCACCCCCAGTGCAGGCTGAGCCGGCCATAATGTAAATAAATAAATAAATAAATAAATAAATAAATAAATAAATAAAATAAAATAAACAAACAAATATTTTTAAAAGTCTTTAAAAAAAACATGGGCCAGCAGATAGCTCAGTGGTCTAAAGCACCTGCTTAGGCAAGCTTAGGCAGGCGCAGAAGACTGCGGTTCTATCCCCCACACATACATGCTTCGCCAGCCCTGCCCTCAGGGCGGACTGAGCCGGCCAAAAAAATAAATAAATATAAATTAAAAAACAAAGGGCGAGAGTGGTAGCTCAGCACTCGGAGGGGATCAGTCCCCAGTAATGCGAAAAGGGGCTGGGGATTTGGCTTAGTGGTAGAATGCTTGCCTAGCAAGCTGGAAGCCCTAGATTCAGTCCTCAGCACCAAAAATAAAAAATAAGCCTCTCCTAAAAAACAGTTCAGAGCTGGCCAAATAGCTCATCAGATTAAAGCACCTGCAAGCAGGCACAGGGATCAGGGGTTTGATCCCTGGCCCCGCCAGCCCTGCCTCTGGGGCACGCTGAGATGGCAGTTGAGACTGGGCATGGTGGCATGCCTGTAATCCCAGCTCTTGGGAGGCTGTAAACAGGCGAATCACTACGTGTCTGATCTAGTAGTGAGACCCCGAACACCCTGTAGGCCCTTCCCTAAAATACCAAAAAAAAAAAAGTTCAACCAAGAAAACACAGTAAAATCAAAAAAGACCAAATGTAAACAAGGCAACCCAGTAATGCAAAAGTAAAAAGATCCGGATTAAAGCACCTGTTTAGGCAGACGCAGGGACCTGAGTTGGTCACCAGTGTGTTGTGCCAGGCCCTGCCCCCTCCCCCAGGGCAACTGAGACTGGGTGTGGTCTACGCGCCTATAATCCCAGCACTTGGGAGGCTGAAAACAGAAGGATCACTGTAGACACTATAATAAGTTTTTAAAAAAGGAAAAAGAACAAGGACCAAGAAACAGAGACACTGTAAGGCAGGAGCACGGTTTGGGGGCCTTTGGAATTTGCGCCTTTCCTCTGATCACTCAACCCTGTAGGTAATGGTGGAAACCTTTTGAGCCTAGCCCCAGCCTGTGGATACTGCTGTGGTTCTGTGTACGTGTGAATTACATTGCTGTTGCACTAGTTACGTAATAAAGCCTGCTCCAAGATTAAAAGTCAGAAGGCAAGCTAGATGTCATAATATTTTAAAATTTATTTTGTTGATAGTGCAAAAACCTCTGGCTTCCTGTGCGGCCTGTCTTGGGTGAGTGTGCTTTAATCCTCGGGAGGGCACACTCGGGCCTAACTCTGTTTCGGGATCTCTGCCCTGGACACATAGGTGTGTGTGGAAGAAACCCCTCACTGGCTTTCTTTCCAAAGGGCTTATTCATTTTTCTATTGCATCCACTGAGTATGCAAAGGATTTGTGGAAATTTGGCTGGTACATTTCCATCTTCCTTGGTGCCAATCAGATAACTAAATGGAAGGTGTTTATTTTAAACTTCTTAACTCATGAGTCCAAGACTCACTCCATTGCTTTGGAAATGTTTGAATAGACTAGAAGATTCTGTTAAGTAGTTTTTTAGAAATTCAAATATGAGAAGTTTTTCTTTTTTTTCCCCCTCAGTGTCACAGTTATTGTTTTTGGTACCAAAATCCTGCAGCAGTAGAAACATTCCAAATAGGCCTTATTCCAAAAGCTCTGCCCTAGCCTGGATCTCTCAGAGAGCAGCTTCATTTGTTGAGTCAACATTGTTGTGAGGGGACATCTTAAACATGCTTCAGAGATACTTTGTAAATAGTGCAAGGAAGTGTATATCTGGCAGATAGTTGCCACAGGAAAATTGGACCAGATGTGGAATTTTTTTCCTTCTGTGCTGAGGGTCGAACTCAGGACTTCAGGCACGCTGGGCAGGCAGCTGCCCCCTTGTTAGGGTCAACCACTCCAGTTGCTTTCTACTAAATAACCAGTAAATTTCTTATACCAGTCCTTTTCTCAGTCACTCCCATCTCAGTAGAGATTTTAAAGATTGTGCTGTTGGCCATCTGAAGTTTGTTCGGTTTTGAGACAGGGTCTCAGTATGTAGTACATGCTGGCCTCAAACTCTCAATCCTCTGGCCTCAACCTCCCAAGTGCTGGGATTAGAAGTATGTGCCACCATGCCAAGCTGGGTTTTGTTGTTGTTGCTGTTTTTTAAGACAAGGTCTCCCTATGCAGTTTGGGCTGGACTTGAACTCATTGTAATTTCCTGCCTCAGCCTCCTGAGTGCTGGGAATTACAGAGGTGCATCACCATGCCTGACTCAAGTGTTTTTTGTTTGTTTGTTTATTTGTTTTTCCTGGTACCAAGGATCAAACTCAGGACATTGTGCTTGTCGAGCAAGCACTTATTCCATTGAGCTGTCTCCCAGCCCCTCAAGTATCTTTCCATGGAAAATTTACACACATGCAAGGAGAGCACATGGTGGGGTGGATTTTTTTTCCCTGACCCACAAAAATAAAATCCTAAATGGATATAGAGACAGGGGTCTCCCTATATGATTAGACTGATCTTGAACTCACAGCAATCCTTCTGTCTCAGCCTCTTGAGTGCTGGGATTGACTGTTTGGTTTGTTTATCACTGAGTCCTGCTGTGTAGCATTAGGCTTGCCGGGAACTTTCGATCTTCTTGCCTCATCCTCCTACATGCTATAGGCATGCGCCACCAGGCCCAGCTGATAAAAACGTTAAAAACTTAACTCTCCTGTATGCTTTCTATAGCGTAGTAACATGACAGTCAGAACGTGGGCCTGACAGCAGTGCTGTAAGCTGGACCTCAGAGCTCAGTTCTCCTGTGGGTGTGCACCTAGTGTGAATGCCGTTTTGGGCAGCTTTATCCACATACATTCCTATAAACACGAGTGTGGAGGTGCTCACTGACCATCCTCTGGAAGGGCTCCCTTGCAGGCTTCTCACTGCTGCCTGTTCTCTTCCAGTTAGTACCCTGGGCTCCATTTTTATGGTTTTGTTGTTTTGAGAATATTTTGTATGTGGAATCATGGCCTGTGGGTTTTTATTTTTTTTTTCTTTTTTTTGTCTTTTTGAGACAGGGTCTTGCTGTGCAGTTAAGGCTAGCCTTGAGCTCACTTTTGTAGCCCAGGCTGGTCTCAAACTCGCACTGATCTTCCTGCCTCAGCCTCCCAAGTGCTGGGATTACAGGCTTGTGCCACCACGTCCGGCTACTCTGGCCTTTTGAGATCGGCTGGTTTTCTACACATGGTGTCCTTGTGACCCTCAGGAGGCTGCAGGTGTCAGTAGCCAGCAGTCAGTGTCCGTGGCCCGGATGCGTCCATCTGTTTAATCTATACCTCCTGAAGGACACCTGGTTGTTTCCAGGTATGATGATTACAGATACAGAGTTGTATACATCTGTGTATAAAACTCATAGCAATAATGGGTTTCCATTTCACCAGAACAAATATCTAAGAGAGATCACCAAGTTGAATGCTGGTTGTTTATTAGAAACTGCCAGATTGTTTTCCATGGCAGCTGTACTAGGCTGTTTTGTCTTCCTGCCCCAGTGAAATGAGGTGTGGTTTCTCTGCCTCCCCACTAGCATTTGGAATTGTCCATGTTTTTTAGTTTTGTAGGTGTGTGTTGATTTCACATTGTGGTTTTTTTGTTTTGTTTTTCATATTTTAGGGAAGTTTCTAGAGGGTGTTTAGGGTCTACTGGATTGGACTCATAGTGATCCACCTGTTTACAGCCTCCCTGGAGCTGGGATTACAGGTGTGCCACCATGCCCAGTCTCAATTGCCATCTCAGTGCCCTGGGGGCAGGGCTGGCACAGCAGGCCCGGGGATCAAACCCCCAGCCCATACACCTGCTTACAGGTGCTTTAATCTGCTGAGCTATTTGGCCAGTCCTCATTGTGGTTTTTAATTTGATTTCACTGTCTACTCGTTTGCACATCTGCACATCTCTCTTCTTTAGTGAGCTGTCTGTTCATGTCTTTTGCCTGTTTTCTAATTACGTTGCCTGTTTTTCCGTGGCAGAGCTGTGGAGCATCCTGCTCTAGGGGGGCTGCTGGTCCTGGCCCGGGTCTGTGGCCTGCAGACACATCTGACATTGGCTCGCCCACCCTTCACGGGCCTTTTTTCCTCTGTAGGTCTGGCTTTTGGAGTCACACTGGCCTCTCCTGGGGTTTCAAAGATCTCCTGTATATTCTAAAATTTCTAGAGTTTTATATTTAATTCATGGTCCATTGTGAATTAATTGCTGTGGATGGTGTAAGGGTTTAGATAGGGCTGTTTCCTTTCTTTTTGCCTCTGAATAGTTGTTCAGCACTTTATTGAAAAGATGATTTTTCCCTCTATTAATAAGGAATTTCAGTTTTACGTAGCCACTGTGCCCTTATCCTGTGTAGCAAAACTGATAAGATTTCCTATATGTTGGCTACTTAAAAAATGTCTTTTAATTGTTAGTTAGACTCAAAGTCCACATATTGTTTTTTTTGTTTGTTTGTTTTTGTTTTTGTCTTTTTGAGACAGGGTCTCATTATGCAGTTCAGACTGACCTTTTGTAGTCCAGGCTGGTCTCGAACTCACAGCAATCCTCTTGCCTCAGCCTCCCAAGTGCTGGGATTACAGGTGTGCGCCATCATGCGTGGCTCTGAATTTTCTTATATCATTCACAGTTCTCATTTAGTAATAGCCTCTCATTTTTTGTTAGTTTTTTTTTTTTTTTTTTTTTTTTCGCAGAACCAGGGATTGAACTCAGGCCCTCGTGCTTGCCAGGCAAGTGCCTATTCTACTGAGCTATCTCTCCAGCCCTGTTAGTTTGTTTTTGAGACAGGGTCTTGTTAACTTGCTTAGACTGGCCTTGAGCTTGTCATGCTCCTGCATCAGCCTCCCAAGGGCTGGGATTACCAGAGTGTGTAAGTGCACCTGGCTTCCACCTTTGTTTTAAGCCATTAATTTACTATTTTGTAGAGTATGCACCACCCAGCATGCTCCCATGCTCTACTCTCCCATCCTGTGTTTGCTGTATACTGGTGCTTAATTCTGGAAGTGTGGTCGGAGTCCAGTTCACGCTTGGCCACAGGCCCTTGCTAGGTGGGACTGTGCTCTTCCTTCTAGTCTTTATATAGACGACTTCCCACGTTGGTGTCGTGGATATAGATTATGAGTGGAGAGGGCTTGATTACCAAGTTTCTTTTCACCTCCAGTACTGATTCAGTCATTCAGTCTACATCATTTTGTGTCAGACCTACAAATTGTCACTGTTTGTTCTGTTATTCTGTCAATTTATTAATGGGACTTCTGTAAATCAGAACTTCACCTTACTGTGTAATTACTGTGCAATATTATAAATGAAGAAAGTATGAACTTTTTTCTTTTTATTATATTAAGAATTAAACTGAGATACATCACCAGCTCACTTAAAAAAAAATTTTTTTTTGAGTCAGGGTCTCTTTGTAGCCCAGGCTGGCCTTGAACTCGCAGCAAACCTATACCCTCAGCCTCCCAAATGCTGGGATTATAGGCACACACCCCCACCCTCACCTGGCAAAATGAGGCTTTAAGGGAAGTCACTTGTGTAAACTCAGGGGTGGAAACAGTTTACAGGGAGGCCTGGGGTGATGCAGACAGGACTGGCAGAGCAGTTGGTGGCCTCTGCATGCTGCTTTGGGTCCGGTGAGCAAGACCAGCGTGGCCTTTGAAGAGGAGCCTGCGCCTGCACCTGCCTCTTGGGGTCTGGGGCCACATGTCTCTCAAATCAGGATACCACTTTAAATGTTTTGGAGGGAAGTATAGTACTGTGAATTCAGCATCCAGGAGACAGGCAGGAAGACCTTGGGATTTTATGCTAACCTGAGCTCCATAATGAGCTCAAGACCAGCCTGGATTACATAGTGAAGCCATGTCTCAAATAAAAAAAAGGGGGGGTGGAGACAAAAAATTGAGGAAATAAAACAAAAATTCTTGAATTATTTGGGGAATATAGAAACCAAATTCCACATCTCCAAGATGTAGATAATGTTACTTCAAAGTTGCTGTAAGGAAAAAAAAAACCATCAGATAGCGCCTGGAAAACAGTGAATGTTTGTACTTCCTTTACCTTCCCATGTTTATTCACTTAATTTGGGAGAATAGACAAAATGATGATTTACAACCCGAATCTTTTTAAAGAAATACTTCTGGCACTGGTTCTCAACTTTGCAGCCATACTTGCAGGAGCTATTCTTAGGCTTGTCACTGTCTTTTTTTTTTTTTGAGCTTGCCTCTAGTCTTTATATAGACACCTTCGAGTTTCTTAATATAGACATTTTCTCCATTTTTTAGTTTTTAATCTAGTTCCGTCTTTTGCTCTGTGTGGTGGGGCTCACGTATGCACAGAAAAATAGAAATGCGAACGGCTCCTCTGGTAGCAGCTCAGAGCAGGGAGCAGATGGGACAGAGGATGGTGGGGACACTTGGGGTGGGGCTGGCACAGAGCTAGAAACTGTGGGTGGCAGTGGGCAAGGTGCTCTGGACCACAGGGGCTGGCTGGGCTAGCTGCATGCAGAAAGGCCACGGAGGGGACCATGAGAGGTCAGTCCTGTGGGCTGACCTGGGATTCAAGCCAACTTGGCCACATCTGGGCTTAGCAGACATGGCCAAGTAGCAGAGACCCTGAGGCCCCTGTTACCCTGTGCCAGCCAACCTCTGATGACAATGGCCTATTCCTCTGTTCATTTCCTCTGCTGTCAGCTGTCCTTTGTGTGCTTTGCACGTCATTGCCAGAGTCTGGGCTTGGACAGAGTCACCTTCCTGGTTCTTGTCTGGGTGGTGTTGGCTGCCTGTCCACAGGTGGCAGCAGTGAAAAGAACGCAGGGCACAGGTTCTGATGCCCCGCAATTGGAGGAGTAGCCTGCGCTCCTGGCTTTCTCCTCTCCAGCTGCTGAAACGAAAGGCCACCTGGGTTTGGAGGGAAATCCAAAGTTGAGGCATTGGCAGATTCCACTCTGGTGAAGGCTGACTTCCGGTTCCTAGGCAGCGGTCTTCTCACTGTGTCCATGTAGATGGAAGGGTGAGGGGTATCTCTGGACCTTTCATGAGAGCACTGATCCTGTCTGAGGGCCTCACCCCCATGACCTAATCACCTCCTAAAGGCCCTCCTATGCCATAGGCCCTCCTATGCAGTTTCAGCATGAGTTTGTCTGGGGCCATCACACCCCAGGGATACATTCCAGGTGGGCCTGATTTGCTCTTGGCAAGTGGTTCCAACCTCTGGCTCAGCCTTGGCCCCTGAGCTCTTCTGTGCACCATATCTGGGTTTACTTTGCTCTTTTCATTCATTCATTCATTTGTTCATTTTGTGGCGCAGGTGCTTAAACACAGAGCGAGACCCACCTTTGGTTTGAGACTGGGTCTGGCAGACTTAAGCTTGTAGCCTGCTTTCCTCAGCCTCCCAGAGTGCTAGGATTACTCTTCAGTGTGAAGTTACGTGTTCCTGGGAATAGTGAAGTCGCCACCAGGAACCCTGTCTGGGACCCCAGTTCCCTTGCTAGAGAGGCATTCCTTCCTCACCGATGCTTCCCGCGCCCTCCTTGCACTTGGTTCACTTTCCCACCAGAATTTTCCCTGGTGTCAATTTTCTCAGCTCCTTATGTTGTTACTTCTCTGTGAGGCTCCTTAATTTCTTTTATGATAAGGGGTAAAATTAATAGATAATAAGGCTGCACATCATGAGTGGTCTGAGTACTAGGGGTTCCGATAGAAATCAAGTCTTAGAATGGCAGGAGGATGAGCAGAGAGAAAAGTGGAGAATGGGGCAGGTTTCAGGAAGGGACTCCTAAGAGTGAGAGGTGAATAGCATTGGGCCGGGCTATAGCTCAGTGGTGCAGAGCTTGGATGCCAGCACCATCGGAAAAAGCAATTTGAAGGTACACAAAGTTGGAGAGGAGCCATGAAGTCTCCAGTGGTCTAGCAGGGTGGTAAGGAATGGGTATCAGCCATTACAGAGACTGGGGAGGACTGGCAGAGACCCGTGCCAGAGCTTTCACGGAAATGGCCTTAGCTGTAAAGGGATTGCGCTGCGTTGGGCTTATGGAGGTGAGTGTGTCCAGCTTACATTTACTGAGTGCCCTCGTGTGCTCTTCTGTCCCAAGTGCCACATCAGTGGTCAGGAGGGAAGGCCTCTGCCTGGGGAGTGTGCATTGTCTGCGAGAATATTGATATGTGTGGAATAGAACATCAGTGCCCTGGAGAAGAAAGCAGAGGGTCACCGTGCACACCGTGCACACTTGTGGAACGTGTGACATTTGAGCAGGTGGTCAACATAAGAGACCTAGAAGTGTGTAGCGAGCTGCATGGCTGGGCAGGGAAGGGGCCAGTATGTTAGGAATAGGGCAGTGAGTTCAAGGAGCAGCAAAGGAGCCCATGTGGCTGGAACTGCAGGAGGTGAGACCCAAGAGGCAGGCAGGGCTCAAGGGGCAGTCAGGGCTGGCGTGGCATGGCGCCTGTTCCAGCTGGGAGCTGTCAAGCATTTGGTGGAGGAGGCCACATGTGGTCTACTGAGATCTCAGAAGTCCTGAGACAGCTGCCTTGTAGGGCCTGGGTGGCAGAAGCTGGAAGGTGAATGCAGAAACCTACAGGGCTCTTTCCTGCACACACTCACCTGGAATTTCTTCTCTCCAGGCTCTCCTGTCCTTTACTCCAAGGGGTCCCCTCAGGGGCCCTCCTGCTGCCAGCCACCATGACCGTAAAAGGGGCCGTGCTGGCTCCAGATCCAGCATCTCCCACTACCGCAGCAGCTTCACCCAGTGTCTCCGTGACCCCTGAGGGCAGCCCCATGGCCATGGAGCAGCCTGTGTTCCTGATGACCACTGCGGCTCAGGCCATCTCTGGCTTCTTCGTGTGGACAGCCCTGCTCATCACCTGCCACCAGGTACCCCTCACAGGGCTGTAAAGGAGGATCCAGGGAAATAGGCTAGGCCAGCCCAGGTGCAGTCACTTGTAACCTCAGGCTCTCAGAGGCCTAAGCCAGTGGCCCTGGTTTTTGGCTCACCTCCCCACTTGACCGAGAACAGATCAGGCTTGGGCCTGTGGCTCCAGCATCCTGTAGCTTCAGCGCTTCCTCCATCTGACAGTGAGAGGATAGGATGTCGGGAAGGTGTTATGGATACTTGACTTCCTTGATCTGCAAATGATGCTTGTTGCTTGTGCTCAAGCCATTGGCTAGAACTGGTCTCGGATCTAGGACCAGATCTGGGACCTTTTTGCAGAGGAGAAACTTGAGAGCTTGAGAGAGGTGGGGAAGGAGCTGAGCAGGGCACATGTCAGCAAGTGGCAGAGCTGGGAAGGAAGTCAAGGCTCCCATCTCCTGTACTTGAAGCCCCAGGAGAGGGTGGTGTGGCCTGGAAGGAGGTCTGATGCTGCTCCAAGTAGAGGGCAAGGTGTGTCTCGCAAGGCCCTGTTTCTGTCCCTTTTAAGCCCTGTGTATCTAAGGCATTGGCTCAGCACAGGGTAGAGGGATGGTGTTTGTTCTTTTCCTCCCTGGCCAGGGCTCACTGGGCTGAGTGACATGAGAGCCAGGACAGACACAGTGTCCCCTGGGCTTGCTGCTGGGGCTGAAGCAGCTCTTGGCAGCTGCAGGGAGCTTTTTCCCCCTTTTTTCTCCCAGTTGAGTTTCACTTTTGTCTTCCTGGGGAGGCTGATGGTGCAGCCTCAGGCGAAGATAAGACATAAAGTACTGTGAACAACGGAGGTTTCTGTGTGTCCTGCCTGCTCCACCAGCAGTGAAGGCCCAGGCCAGGGCAGGCTATGGGCAGATGGCCTCAGCCTGGTGCTGCTGCCATGAGACCCCCGAGGGAACACGCCTCATTTTTTCATCCACGTTGTATAGAGGACTCTGGGGCTGGGGGTGGGGCCTGTCGTTTGCGCACAGAGGCATAGGAGTAGGGGTGGAGCCAGAAGTGAGGCCATAGAGCAGGAGAAAGAGGGCCTTGGGCTGGGTGGAAGGCAGAAAACATGACACGTGACTACCTCTCCCCAGATCTACATGCACCTGCGCTGCTACAGCTGCCCCAACGAGCAGCGCTACATCGTGCGCATCCTCTTCATTGTGCCCATCTATGCCTTCGACTCCTGGCTCAGCCTCCTTTTCTTCACCAATGACCAGTACTATGTGTACTTTGGCACAGTTCGTGATTGCTACGAGGGTAAGAGCAGGGTATGGATTGGGGCCGGGGCAGCAGGTGGGATGGCTGGGTGAAGGTACACATACCATCTTCCTGCCTGGGGCCAGGGTACATGCCCCCTTATTGCTTCCTTGCTAAAGGGCCTCAGAACCTCATAGGGACTGATGGACTACCCTTTGCTTCCTTATCCACCTCAGGGCCTCTATCCCTTGCACATCTGTGGGTGCCCAAGTCTCCCCTCACAGATGCCCTCTACCATGGCGGCCCCCAGAATACTTCTGAAGATTCCTGGAGGCAGAGACTCATCCTGGGGCACAGTGCTCCGTTCTAGGATCTCTAGTCAGAGTAATCATTGTGCAAGCAACCCATCCGTGGTTAGAAACACCAGGAGCCTGTTGGTAGAGATTTATCCAGCCATCTGTGACAAGTTTGTGGCAGGGCTGAGCTGTCATCCACCTGAGTTTTAAATGTCTTATGAGGGAGTCTGCTGGACCTTGGAAAGAGGGACACACTTCCTCCTGTGAGCCTTGGTTCTATGAGTAGAGAAGAAGTATCAGGCCCTCCTTCCCTGTCCTTCAGTTACAGATTGGATCTGCAGTGCAGGGAGGAAAAGATGATCTTTTAGCCAAGCATGTGGTGATACGCTCCTACAATCCCAGCACTCTAGGAGACTAAGGCAGGAGGATTACAAGTTCAAGCCCAGCTCAGGCAGTTTTGTGACTTAGTAGGACCTTGTTTCAAAAATAAAAACTCAGGGCTGGGGAAATAGTTCAGGCATAAGCAACTGCCTGGCAAGCACAAGGTCCTCAGTTTGATCCCTAGTCCTATGAGCCCTGGCCCAAAATTCCCAGCACGCCACGCCCATCCCGGACCTGGGTATGGTAGCACACACCTGTAATCCCAGTACTCGGGAGGCTGTCCTGGGAGCTACAGAAGTGAACACAAGGCCAGACCAAACTGCATAGAAGACCCTGTCTCAAAAATACATACATACATACATACATACATACATACATACATAAATGCTAAACAAACAAATAGGGCTAGGGATGTAGCTCAGTGCAAAGGCTCTGAGTTCCATGCCTAGTACTGCAAAAAACTAAACAGCTGGTTCTCACCCTTTCTACCCTCTGAAGTCTGCAGTGCCTAAATACCCATACGAAGAGATGAGGAGGTTACTGGGGGAATTGTGCAGGGGCCTGACCTGAGTCAGGAGACAGGTCTGTGGCTGAGATTGTCCTGGGAGACTGAGACCAAGGCAGAGCTTTGCAGGGCGTATGGTGTAGACTTTTCTTTTACTCTTGATGTGCAAAAATGTAATAGTATTGGAAATTGCAGATTAAAGAAATCTACTTGTAGAAGTTGGATGAGGGCGGAAGAGATAGCTTGGTGGTCGACATGCCTGTCTGGCAAGTGGGAAGGCCTGGGTTCATTCCCCAGCACTGCATGTCTTGCTGGCCGCTGAAGTCAGGTAGGGTGGCACATGCCTGTAATCCCAGTGCTGGGGAGGCTGAGACAGGAGGATCACTATCAGTCTGAGCTGCATAATGATACCCTGTACCAAATAAAATGTGTGTGTGGTACCAGGGATTGAACTTAGGACCTTCCACTTGCAAGGCAGACACTTATGCCACTGAGCTATCTCCCTGGCCCAAAAAATATATATATTTAAAAAAAAAAAAGGAGAAGAAGTTGGGTGAAGAGCAAAAAGCCTTCTGAGGCCCAGGGCATGGGCCAGGGATGCCCAAGACTGCCTAGAGCAGGCCTGCCACAGGGAAGGAGGGATTCCTGAATTCGAGTCTCTGCCCTGACAGCTAGCACCTGCCCTCCCCAGGGCTCAGCAGTGCTTCCTACCCCTGCCCAGTGCCTGCTGTGCTGCCTTTGGGTACAGTGACCCACAATAGCTGACCCTGGAAGGCTTTGTCCTGCCCTGGGCTCTGTGGATATCAGGGTGCAGCCTGCACCCTAAGCCGCTGCATCTTCCCATTTGACATTGAGCCTTGTACTTCCCAAGGACTCAAGGGAAATTTGTTTTGGTGCACTAAGGAAATGGAGGCGCCTAATGAAATCCCCCTGTACCCCCAGCCATGATGCCTCCTTTCTAGCTGAAGTACAGCAGGTGCCACCTGGCCTGTGTGTGGCTGACCTGTCTCATCCTCTTCTGCTTAGTGTCCTCCAAGAGGCCTCCCTGCCACGACACCTTGTTCACCTCCGGCCATACATGGGTTGCAGTTCCTTGGGACTGCGTGCCCCTCTCAGTAGCACAGCCCCTTGAAAGGGGTGGAGCAGGCCGTATGGGCAGTGCTGCCATCTAGATGTGTATATTTGGTCTTAGATGGAACCCAGGGTCTTGCACATGCCAAAGATGAGTTCCCACCACCAAGCTATTGCTCTTAGCCAACTCTGAGCTTTGTAAACAAAAAAAGGACTTTATTAGTGATTTGTGGTGTCCTGAGTTCTGCTGGTAGCCCTGAACCTAGTCACTCTCCCCCTGCTGGTGCCCCTGTCCTATGCATCTAGGGGAGAATGTGGAGGCTGGTGGGGCCCTGCAAAGGGCTTGGCTGGGGCTCTGTGCCTGGTGTTCCCAGAAGCAGCTGGGTCCTGGGGAAGCCTGTGGGACTGGAGGACCCTTTTGCTGGGGATGTCGGCCTTGTGCTCTGAGGAGTAGCCTCTGTCTAGTGCCACTGGGGCCTTGTGTGTGGCCAAGGGGCATGTTTAGGATCCCTGGCTGGGCCCCTAAGGTGGGATGTGCAACAGAAGGTAGGGGTGGGTCCAGGGGACCCTCATTCCATGCCCCAGAAGTGACATTAGGTGGCTGGCTGGCACCTCCACTCCAGCAGCCTCTTTGTTCCACCTGCCCAGACCTGCCTCCCTCCTCCCAGCTCTGGCAGAGGACCTGGCAGGAAGTCTGCTGCCCTCTGAAGGCTGTCTCCTAGCAACGCCATTGTCCAGCCGGGCCACTCTAGAGAGTTCAGAGAGAGCTCGCAGCTGCCCTGAAATTCCTGCTGCCCTCTCCTCCCAGTCTCTGGTGTCTGAGTCAGTCGTCCCAGCCCTCCCTGCCCCTTCCTGCTCTTCATTCTGGTCTTGGCTACCCCATCCTTTGATACAGCTGTTCCCTAAAACTCACAGTGCCCCTAATAATTCCCCACCCTCGTGACCCAAAGAGTCAGAAAGGACAGGGAAAGAGCCAGAGTAGCGTGGACCTGAGAACTCTGGATTTCAGCTCCCAGCCAAGGCTGCTCAGTTCTAGGCATTCCAGATATTTGCCATTTAACATGATGATGGTGATGGTGATAATTACTATTATTATTCTACTTTGAAAACAAAACAAAAATCCATCTGCAGGTGGTGGCACATCCCTTTAATCCCAGCACTTGGGAAGCTGAAGCAGAAAGATTGCTAGTTTGAACTAGCTGGGGCTAGGCAGCTGGGGCTGTAGAGTGAAATTTTTCTTAAAAAACTAAGAAAGACACAGCAAAAGAACACCACTAAAACTCTTACCCTCAAGTTCCTAGCACTTGTGACTGTTCTAGAGTAATTTAAGAGTATGTGTGTAGGGCTGGGAATGGAGCTCAGAGGCACAGTGCCTGCTTTGTAAGCATGAGGCCCCGAGTTTGATTCTTGATACAAAAAAAAAAAAAAAAGCTTATATTGTTATTTCTCAGCTTTTCAGTTTTGTGTTGTGTTATGCCGAGTCCCACTCTAGGAAGTTTGGGTTTGGATGTCTTTCCCCAGTCTGTACACACACAGGCTCACACACGGCTACACTTTGCTGCCCCTCACCTTTTCAGTGTGCCAGTATAATTGCTTCTAAGCCAGGCTCTAGAAACTACTTGTCTTGCTCAGTTTCCCATATGTCTGTTTTTCATTTATGCCACTGAATTTTTTTTTTTTTTTTTTTTAAGAAGAGTCTCACTATGTAGTTTAGGCTGATGAGCTTGCTTTCTAGCCCACATTGGCCTTTAACTCTTAGCAGTCCTCCTTCCTCAGTTTCCTGAGTACTGGGGTTACAGGTTTGCATTACCCCTTTTGGATTGCTTTTGTTTGTTTGTTTGTTTGGAGCAGGATCTCACTACGCAGCTCAAAAGTGATCCTCCTGTTTTTAGCCTCCCTAGGTGAGGGAGATTACAGGTGCTGAGATTACAGGTGTGTGCCACCATGCCTGGACTCCATCGCCTGCTCAGCATACCTAGGGGCAGGGCCAGCACGGCATGTGGTGCCAGGATTCAAACCCTGGCCCCTGTGCTTGCCTTGGCAAGCTATCTGATCTATCTTGCTGGCCCTTCCTTTGAATTTTTAACAGTCCAGGCTGAGAGGCAGATGTTCTGTCTGGCTTGTTCCCGAGGCTGCATTTCTCCTGCAGCCTTTCCTCTCTAGCCCGGCCTCCTGGCTTCCAAATCCCTTCACTGCTCAGTTGTCACCCGGCTCTGTCACTTGCAGTCATCCTTGGATATGCTTGCTTCTCCTGTGCTGTGTCACCCTCGAAGACATTTCACACTTGCTTGTGATTGGAGCACATCCTCCAGTAGCTTTCTGAGAAAGCAAGAGGGTGCCCAGCAGCTGTTCTTGAAGTTGGGCAGAATCTTCTTTGTGTTCTATTTGCTGGCCCTTTCCTGGAGCTTTTAGAAAGTCTGCTTGATTCTGGTTTTGGTGCCTATAATGTGACTTCTTGCTGTGTTTTCCTTTAGCATCTTGTTTTCATCAGCAGTGCTCCAAAATCTCCACGGGAGGTAGAGCAGTCAGTGTGCTGGGTGAGCTGGTGGCCTAGCCTCCCCGTACCTCAGGGCACCCTAGCCTGTGAACCGTGAGTCAGTGGTAGAATTCCCATTCTTCATGAAGAAGGCTGAGGCTCACAGCAATGAAATAAGTCACCAAGGGTCCTGTTCAACATCGCACCCACCTGGCGAGAGTTGTGGTTTCCACAATGCTGGGATGCGCCGACATCAGAATGGGATGCGGCTGCCTGCCTACATTCGGGGTTCAACTATAGTAGTGCTGGGGTAACAAGACCCCAAGGGGCCCTGGGCAGTTCTGTGATCAGAAGCAGTGACACAGTCTGTTTTGCTAAGAAAGCTTTTGTGGCACTCAGGGTTGCCCCCCGTTTTCCTCACCGGACCTTCTCCTCACCTTCCACTTACCCAACAATCCAAGTTGAACATGTGTGAAAGCCAGGTTTCAAGCAGGCTGCAAGATGGTCAAGGTGACCAGAGAGCAGGGCCCAGACTTAGTGAACAGGAAGACAGGACTAGCTTCTCCCTGCAGGACAGGGCAGGGGATTTTACACACATGAGAGGAACAGGTAGAAAGCGAGGCCCTTTCACTCCTTTTTGGTGTTCAGATTATGGACAGTCTGAGCCTGCTCACATCTTCACAGGCAGTGAGAGTGCAGCGGAGTAAACACCACTGAGCACTGCAGCTCTGACACACAGAGCTTGGTGGGTCCAGGTAAAGGAAGACATTCTGAAGAGCCGGTGGAGGAAGGTCAGGAACAGTTGTAGGGGACACAGCTGGTCCGTAAAGGAGAGAAAGCCGAGAGGAGGGAGAGCGCTGCAGTTTGAACCCTGCTGTTCACATTTGTGTAGGAGCAGCTCCCTGTCCACCATGTGGTGACACATTGTACCTGTGACTCTTCGTGTGGATCACCTGCCATTGGAAAGGGGCAAAAGAGTGTTCAGTGCCTCTCCATCCCAAGCAGAGACTTCAGCCTGTCGTCAGCACAGTTAATTTCCCAGGCCCATCCTCAGTTGTCTGGGACCTGGAACCCCTACCTCAAGGTCAGCAGCAAGTGCTGAGGAGGTGAGCTTGGAGCAGCCATCAGGGTGGTACTGTGTGTGGCACTGGCACACAGCAGGTGCCTGGCAAGTGTTTCTTGAACAAGTAGACAGATGTTTCTACCTCCTGAGCCAAGGAGCTGCTGGAGAAACAACTGGAGGCACTTGTTAGTGGGTCCTGTCAAAGGCCTTGGAGTCCTGGCTTTGTGGTGCGGTCGTGGTTGAGGGGATTCTGGCTAGGAACTGGGTCATCAGGGCTCTCTTGGACTGTAGCTTCCAGTCCAGGCAACTATGGGCTACCAAGGCTGCCAGTGAAGAAAGGAAGACTTGGGTCTCAGGATGTAAATGGAACCCCACCCTCCTCTCTGTTGAGGGGTATCTGCCTCTCTTAGGCTCCTACCAGCACTGCCTGCACCCCTCCTCCGAGGACTTTGTCTACAAGACAAGGTGTCCATGGCTTACCTTCTTCCTTGGACCTCAGGACTATAAGCTAAGTTGTGTGTGCTGGGATGCCTATCATTGCAGCACTCAGGAGGCTGAGGCAGAACAATTGCTTTAAGTTCAAAGCTAGTCTGGGTTGCATAGTAAGTTTAAGGCCTGTCTGAACTATAGAGTAAGACCCTGTCTCAAAACAAAACAAAACAAAACAAAAACCACACACACACACACACACACACACACACACAAGACTCCAAAGAACTCCGTCCAGTCTAGTCCTGGGGTCACATCTGCCTGGGCTTTTCTTCCTGGATTGTATACATTGTCACCAGCTTAAGATTTTTACCTAGAATGGAACTGGGCATGGTGGCACACACCTGTCACCTCAGCACTCAGGAGGTTGAGACATGAGGATGGCTATGAGTTGGAGACTAGCTGGGGGCTATAAAAGTGAGCACCAGGCCAAGCTGAACTGCATAGCAAGACCCTATCTCAAAAAAACCCAAAAAAAACTTTTTTTTTTTTTTTTTTTTTTTTTTTTACCTACAATAGAACAGAAAATTCCATTTACTTGACAGTCTGGGACAGGGGAGAGAGATCATGCCTTCCCTCTGGACTTGCAGGTCCCTTGGTCACTGATGTGTTCCAAGGGCCTAGGTAGCGCCTGGTGTACAGCCTATGGGAACTTAAGAAAGTGCAGGCCATTTTGCATTTCTGGGACCTCCTTAGGGACCCAGACTTGAACCACAGTCAGAAGGGTACCAGGCAATGTGCTGGCCACATCTCAGCTTCTCTGCTCTTCGGTCCACTGAGCCTTTACGTTGTTTTTGTGATTGGGTAGAGATTCCCACTATCCATTGTTGGGCTGTGGGTGGTGGCAGTTTGTATGGTTCTGTCATTTCTTAGGGAGGGGCGGGATTGGTTCAGGTGGACCCATCTTAGGCTGCTCGAGTCATGTTTGAGGCACTTTGTCATGTCTCCTTTCTTGAATAATCAGCGAATTTGTTATTGACTCATTAATGATTCTTTAAAGAAATTATAACATATTGGTATTTTACAGACTGGCTGGCCCCAGAGCACCTTTAAAAGATCAAGGATTGGGGCCGGTGAGATGGCTCAGTAGTCTAGAGCACCTGCTTAGGCGAGCTTAGGCAACCACAGGGCCCACAGTTCGATCCATGGCACCACATGATGCACTAGCCCCACCCCCAGGGCAGGCTGAGCCGGCTATAAAATAAAATAAAAGATCAAGGATCTTGAAATAGAGATATGGACAAAAAAAAAAAAAAAATGGAGGGGAGAGACCTTTTCAGATGTCATAAAATGTGACTCCCCCAAAGGAAGGGAGGAGCTCTCACAGCACACGGTATGGACACGTCCTTTTGGCCTTGGGTGTCTTGGACGAGATTGCCAGCAGGCTGACTGCAGACTTGACCAGGTGCCTACTCCCGATCCTTGTCAGTAAAGTGATCTAGAGACAGTGGAAGGCCCTACTGTTACCAGACATCCTGGGCTTCCTCTGTTCTGGCCAGGCAGTGCACAAGATCCTCGGGCCTGTCATGGGTGAACAGCAGTAACGGCCTTGGAAGCCAGTGCCCAGCTCTCAGAGCAAAGGGTCCTCTTATCCCCACTAGGATAGGAGACTGAGCATCACAGGCTCACAACCTGGCTGGATGCAAACCCTCTGCTCATTGTATGTAAAGGACCTGTCACAGCAAAGCATGACATGTGCTCTGGGCTGTGATGATGGGCGATCTTAATAGATTTCAGCGACTGGGAGTGGCACACAGTAGCCCAGTACAGTCCTAGCTCGCTGAGGGCCAGCTTCTGCCTAAAAATGCATCTGTGTCTGCTGGGTTCAAATAGGTAGACGCTTGTCCCCTGCCCAGGTGCCAGTTTTGGGCCTGTGATCTCAGGAGGGTAGGCTCTTGTTCAGGGGTCGTGTACCTGAGAACCCAGTCTGTCTTGCTTTGTTCTTTTATGTTCTTTACTTCACCGCATCACTACTCCTAAATCGTTCTGCTTATGTGTGGCTTTTATGTCTCAGGAGGGCAGCACTGTGCTTTTCTCTTTTTTTATATTTTCTTAGTTTTGATGGCGCTGGGGATGGAACCCAGGGCCTCCAGCATGCTAGGCCTGTACTTCCACTGAGCTGTACGTACTGCCCTAACATGTCCTCTTTAAATGACCGGGGCTGACTGTGGACAGTGGCAGTCTATGTCAAAGCAGATAGCATCCAGAGCTCTTGGTTTGCTGACCCAGGGTCCCCCTTTGAGGTGACCCAAGGCAGTGGATGAACAATCCAGGGCAAGAAAGTACTACAGGGAAGCTGGCTGCCAGTCAGGATCCCTAGGCTGAGTGCACAAACCCCCAAGTCGGGAGCGCAGGTCACAGGTCTTGGGAGACCAGGGATGGTGGTGCCAGGCAAAAAGCAGGACAGATGCAGAACCTGCTCGCAAGGCAAGAGGCATGGGATGCTGGCACATCTGTGTGCTGTGGCCCTCTGCAGCCTGCCCGGCAGAAATCATCCGCCCTGCAGACCTCTGGTGCTCTGCTGAGTCATTGTCTCCGTGTTAGCAGACTTGTGCCATGCCGTCACTTGCTGCCATAAATTTGGGGTCTTTGTGACATTGAGCTGCATTATGATTCAACAAGCTGACTGAGCACCCCAAGACATTTTGGCAAGATTCTATGCATCCCCCTATTTTGTTATAGCTCATGGTGCTCTGTGCTAAATTCCACTGCTCTTGTGTGAAAGTTCTTTACTTAGTCTTAATGCTTGTAATTTCTCTTGAGATCCCAGCAGTGTTATTTTGGTGTAAATCTGTGATCTATTATGTACAAATAGGGAAATAAAGTTAATAAATACTTAGCAAGCAAATATTGTTTCACTCTAGAACTACGTGCCTCCCCACCTCCGCCTCCCCACCTCCGCAATCCTTTGCCTGTCAGTACCATGTTGATCTGCCTGCTGTGTGATTGAGTTGTGCCTGAGTTCAAATTTACAAATGGGAAGTTGGCTTCTTTTGCACAACATGATCTCTGAGGTTCCTCCGTGTTACTGCTTGTGGTCTTGGGTGTTTAAGATTCTGCCTGCTGTTTGCTCATACTTCTGGTTTGAGTCTTGTCTTTGGGCCCCTCCACAGCATTGGTCATCTATAATTTCCTGAGCCTGTGCTACGAATACCTTGGGGGAGAGAGCGCCATCATGTCGGAGATCAGAGGGAAGCCCATCGAGTGAGTACGGTGTCTCCCCAGAGTCCCATGTGACCTTATTTTCTTTGGTCTGTCCTGGGGTCAGCTGGACACACAGACCACACAGACCTTCGGTGCCCACAGCCTTAACCAGCTGTGTCTCTCCTACACTTCCTGAAGAAGGCAGTTTATGTGATTCCTGGGAGTGTCTCTGGCATGCGCCATCTCTGTCTTCCTATCGCCCTTGTCCTTTCCTATGGTGTTTCTCCCTTGATGGTTTTGTACTCAGTCTGTTCTGAGTTGTTTTGTTACCCTGTGGCCCGGGCAGCCTTGTTCCCTTGTATCCTGCTGCTTGGCTTCCACTCGCAGGCCACCCAGCTCTGCTATTTATCTGGTGTGAATGCGCCTCCCAACCCCAACCTGCCTCTTCCAAGTCCTACTGCTCAGCTCACCAGCCCTTGCCCTGCGTTTGGCTCTACCAGGTCCAGCTGTGTGTATGGGACATGCTGCCTCTGGGGAAAGACCTACTCCATTGGATTTCTGCGGTTCTGCAAGCAGGTAAGTGTCACTGTCAGCACCTAGATAGGGAGCAAACTGGTGACCTGAATTCATGCCTGGGCCAGAAGAAGAGCATGCTGCAGGCTGCCCTGGGACCTTCTGTGAGGTCCTGCAGACTCCAGCTCCCTGGCCCAGCTACTAGGGTGCCAGTGCATGCTCAGGGGGCCAGTGAATAGCATCCTGGGAAGGCATACTACAGCTTAGGAAGAGGAGGAGGTGGTGGTCTCAGAGTCTTGCTCCTTTTGACCAAGTCTCTGTGTGGCTAAACCTGAGGATGTGATTCTAGAATCCTGGTTTAAGAAGTCACTGGCTGTGACTAGAGACAGGCCAGCTTTGGCACGAAAGACTCAGGTCAGACAATCCTGTGTGGTGTCCACTTTCGTCCCACATTTCCAGATGGCAGTCCAGAGCCTTTTAGTTCCCTCGGCCACCTTCCTGGGGTGCCCAGTGGCCAGCTAGAGGCAACAGGCTGCCGTCGCACACACAGTGCCTGGGCCAGAGTGCCTGACCCTCTAACCTGAACTTCAACTTCTCCTTTGACTCTGTGACCTCAGATAATTTAGTTAACTTCTCTAAGTATGGTGTTTTGTTTTGGGGGTGATATTTTTGGTGCTGGGAAGCAAACTCAGAACTTCTCACTCAGGCCAGCGCAATGGCTCAGCAGTCTAAAGCACCTGCTTAGGCAAGCTTAGGCAACTGCAGGGACCACGGTTTGATCCCTGGTACCACATGCTGTGCCAGCTCCACCCCCAGGGCGGGCTTAGCTGGCCATAATATTTAAAAAAAAAAAAAAAACTTCTCAGCAGGCAGGCATTGTGCCATTCCTTACTGAGCTTTATCCTTGGCCCCAGTGTAGTATGCCGTTCTGTAAAATGATGTTTATCTGAAGGGGTACTTGTAAGGCACAGATGAGGGCAGGCTCTTGCCAGGGGGAGTCTGAAGGTATCGTGTCATTTAGGTGACCCGGTGTTGGTGTCCATAGGCTCTACTTCAGTCCCTCTAGCATCAAGTAGTCAGAAGGGAAACAAAGCCTGTGGCTGGAGGCTGGCCCGTGGCTGCGCACCTTCAGGGCCTCCTGACCAAGTAGCAGCTTGGTGGCAGGGCTGTGTTCCCTCACTTTCTTCTGGGGGCTGACCCTGAGACTCACCTTGAGGTTGCAGGGAATGAGTTACATTGTCCCAGGGGCAGGGCAGGGCAGGGCAGGGCAGTGCAGGGCAGGGCAGGGCATCAAGAGTGGCTCTTTTTGAGGGCTTCTGCTGCCAGCCCAGGTTCAAGTTGCAGCAGTGACTCGTGGCCTGGTTGGAGGATTAGATTGTCCACAAAGTTTTCATCTCATGATCACAGCAAATGCCACTGAGTTGTGAATGATTCCCCAGCCCTGGGGGCTTGGATGCTGGAAGAGAGGAAGGAGGAGAGACAGAGAAAGGAAAGAATGGATGAGGATTCTGGCCCCTTTCCTGTGGTGAGACAGTGCTCACAGCTCCATCGGAGCCCCAGAGGGGCTCAGCACTCTGGGTTCTCCCAGAGCACTTGTTCAGAGGAGATTCCTGGGCTGTTGTCCCACCCCGCTTGATGGAGAAGGTCTGTGACAGCCAGAACAGCATGCACTTGAGGCTCTCCGTGTGACACTGACATCTAGCCTGCCCTGGAAACCATGGGCTGACATGGGGTGAAGTTGGCAATGGCTCTGGTGCCTGGTGGTTTGGAGTCCAGTGTTGCATTTTGCCACTTTGGGTGCTCAGTGCCTCAGTTTCTTCATCTGTGACAGGAGATAGTGAGAGCACCCATCTTGCAGCAGTCTGGTCAGCTCCTCCCCTGCACTCTGTGTGACCTGGTGCTGCTACTTCCCTGTTTTCCACAGGGAGTCTGTCCCACTTCTTCTTGCCAGGGCTTGGGGCCCAGGGACTTCTGTGGGGTTTTCTGGCAGCCCTGCCTGTCACTTGCGCCTCTTGTGTGGCAGTCCCAAAGCACAAGCTGCTCTCTGCTGCAGCCCCAGTGCCTGGAAGCGTCCCTCCCCAACCCTACTCCTCATCACGGGGGCCTTGTGCACAGGCGGACTTGTTTGTGGGGTGTGTGGTTCTGGGACCCATGGACACCCTCAGAGGTTGTAGGGCCTCTGCAGGGATTGTGGGAGCCTGGCCGAGGACATCTGTTGGCTGAACGGGTTCGCAGAGCCTGCATTGAGAGCAGACCTCCAGAAGGACACTGCTTGCTGGTGCTTCTGTCCCCACAGCAGTGACCCTAGGTTGAGAGGCTGGTTATGTCCCTTTTGCTAGGCCTTCATTCAGTCTCAGCTTTGGGGACTCCAGAGCCAATGTGTGGGTCATATCCTGTGTCCTGTGTTCTGTACTTGCCATTCCTGTGGGCTATTGCCAGCGCAGGTCAGAAGGCCTGGGCTGGGCCCAGAGCATGGGGGAGGGAACTGATAGGGGTGGGCCAGGAGGGCAGGAGGAGCCCTCGGCAGTCTTCAGCAGGGTCCGGCTTGCCCCGAATGCTCTTCCCAGCCACCCCTGCTGCTGTTCCTCCCCTGTGCTTAGCCTGCACTTGTCCTGGCTCTGCCTCTGGGCCTTTGCCTTAGCTCATCCTCTGCGTGGAGGGGGAAGAGTAGCCCCTGCGCTTTTGTGGTGCTCCCTCCCCTCAAGGCCTCTGATGGTGTCTCCTGCCCCTGTGCCCGGCCTTCCTGGCTCTTCCTTCCCTTGTGTCCTCCCAGCTGTTGCATCCTCATACAGCTGCACTGCATTGTCGCTGCCTCCCACGTTCTCCTCCCTCACCAACAGAGGTCCCCTCAGGGACACACAGAAAGCCTTCCCCTTTGTCCCCAACATGCATTCTCGGCCCAGCCTGTAGAGGAGGTGCTTTTTACATGCTCCTGCCTGACCTTCTTCTCTCTCCCTCCCAGGCCACCTTGCAGTTTTGTGTGGTAAAGCCACTCATGGCCGTCAGCACCGTGGTCCTCCAGGCCTTCGGCAAGTACCGGGACGGGGACTTCGAGTAAGCAGCGCATCTTCCTTTGGACACCTGGGAGGAATGTTAATTCCACAGCTGTACCCCAGCTCAGGGCTGGGGGCAGCTAGATAGGCCCCATGACTGTGCTCTTGCTGAGTGTCATGGTGCTTATGTCTCCCTGCACCTGCAGCCTGAGCCTGGCAGCGGTCACACTTGCACTTGACCCTGTGTCGAAGGGGCAGTGGCCACTCCCAAGGCAGGGAGCCACAGGCTGCCTCAACCCCACATACAGTCTACACTGTCAATTGTCCATGTACTGGGGTTGCCGAAAGCAACTGCATATTGGGCTATGCTTGCAAGCCGTCCTACCCACACTACCTGTGTCTTGCCTGCCCAGGCAGCTGAGCAAGGCGTAGCTGGGGGCGAGAATTTGGCCACCTGAAAGGGTAGCGGAGAAAGGTTGGTGTCATTCACTTTGATACTTGTCATTTGACCGTCAGGCTGTGGCCTCTAGCATGGTCCTTGAATGGGACATGGCATGGAGGGCAGCAGAAGCCGAGGGTTACCAGTGCCCTGTATTATCTACCTCATCCTCCAGTGCTCAGTGCAGAGCTGGGAGGACCAGCTGTGGTCAGGGCAGAAGAGGGCAGGCCCTGCCCCCAGCAGGTTCCATCCTAGCAGCATGTGCCCATTCTGCAGTGTCACCAGCGGCTACCTGTATGTGACCATCATCTACAACATCTCTGTCAGCCTGGCCCTCTACGCCCTCTTCCTCTTCTACTTTGCTACCCGGGAGCTGCTCAGCCCCTACAGCCCCGTCCTCAAGTTCTTCATGGTCAAGTCGGTCATCTTCCTCTCCTTCTGGCAAGGTCAGCCTCCTCCCAGCCTCCCAGTGCCTGCATCCCCTTCTGCTGAGCCCCATCCCGCCCTCCTGTTCATGTCTTTAGGGCTGTGGAGCCCAGGCCACAGGACTATGCTAGGGTGCCAACCTGCATCTCAGAGGGGCTTTAGCCCACTATGTGCTTTCTAGGGGTGAAATCTGGAGCTTTCCACACCCCCTTTGAGGAAACTTTGGGAGTCCTATTTCCTTGGTGGGGGTGACCCAGTGGCCCTGTGTCATTGTTGATGTCCTGGTTTTGGTGGTTCACAGGGAGTTGGAGCAGTGGAGTTTCTGCAGGCCTTGGCTTTATGTCACCATTTCTGTTTTAGAGGAACAACTGTGATCTCTCCCAATCTCCCTAGGGTACATGGGCCTCTGGTGGGGCTTCTGGAAAGTGGGTGGCCTGGGAAGGGGTCCAGTCTGG
Organism: Capromys pilorides; assembly: GCA_004027915.1. Lineage (NCBI taxonomy): Eukaryota > Metazoa > Chordata > Mammalia > Rodentia > Capromyidae > Capromys > Capromys pilorides. The sequence goes on along the minus strand of PVKN010001115.1, from coordinate 6,071 downwards.
GCTAGACAGTGCCTTTCTGCCCAGGCATGCTGCTGGCCATCCTGGAGAAGTGTGGAGCCATCCCCAAGATCCACTCAGCCCGTGTCTCTGTGGGCGAGGGCACCGTGGCTGCTGGCTACCAGGACTTCATTATCTGCGTGGAGATGTTCTTTGCAGCCCTGGCCCTGCGGCATGCCTTCACCTACAAAGTCTATGCAGACAAGAGGCTGGACGCACAAGGTGTGAGCAGGTCCAGGGACAGGGAAGGAGTGGGAAGTTCTGGGGCATTTTCCTGGGAAAGGTGCCACAGAGGGAGGAGCCCTGGCCTGCTGCCCGTACTAGGGAGTCTGAAGCCCCCTGGTTCCTGCAGTAGGCCTGAGTGTGATTCTAAGATGACAGAGAAAGTTGGGATCAACACTAACACAGACAAGTTTCTGAGGGCTCCTAACACTGCGTACAGTTACTTGTTTTGTCTTATATTTCTTTCTTTTTTTAAAGGAAGGAAAGGTTTATTTAGCTCCCAGTTACTGGAGGTTTCAGTCCATACTCAGCTGGCTCCAAGGCACATGGCAGAGGGCAACCTTTCATGGTAGTGGCAAAGAGCAAGAGAGCAACAGCAAAAGGGAGGAATAACAACAATAGCTCTATTCTATAATTCTATCCTTCTCAAGTTCTTTTTTTAAACAAAACAAACACCTTGTGAAAAAGCAGGGCCAGTGAGCTGGCTCAGTGGTCTAAAGCACCCGCTTAAGCAAGATTAGGCAACCCCAGGGACTGCAGTTCGACCCCCAGTACTACATGCTGCGCCAACTCCACCCCCAGAGCAGGCTGAGCTGGCCATTAAAAAAAAAAAAAAAACCAGAGTAGATAGTAATAGCTTTTAACAGCATGTTTTTGCTATTGTTGTTTGGTTTTAATTTTGAGATGGGGTCTCACTGCAGTTCAGGCTAGCCTTGAGCTCATTTTGTATGAGCCCAGGCTTGTCTCAGAATTGCAACAAGCCTGGCTAGATAGCTCAGCAGACTAAAGTACCTGCTTAGGCAGAGTGCAGCATCTGGGGTTCAATCCCTGGCCTGCCATGCCAGCCCCTTCCCCCAGACTTGCTGAGACTGGGCACGGTGGCACATGCCAGTAATCCCAGCACTTGGGAGGCTGAAAATGAGGATTGCTATAAGTCCAATCTACATAATGAGACCCTGTAGACCCTGCACTAAAAATACATTTTAAAAAAAAATTGCAACAATCCTACTGCCTCAGCTTCCTGAGTGCTGGGATTATAGGCATGCGCCAACACACCTGACTTTTAACAACTTTTTGATGCCTGCCAGTCATCCTGTTTAGAATGGGGTTAGCAGGCCTGGCCATATAGGAGCATGCCTTGGAGAACTTTTAAGAGTGCTTTTAAGAGTCGGATACCCTCTGCACTTGGCCTCATGGCACGATATGCTTAAGAACTTGGGCTCTAGGTCCCTGAAGAAGCGGTGTGTCAGGTGGGCAGAGAAGGCCCAATCCAGGAGGAAGATCAGAGGCTAGGGAGAAGGAAGCTGTCCTTTGTGTCCATCCAGGGGTCAGCTCTCTTCCCAAGATGAGAAACATACTTCCCTGGGCCCCTGCAGGGCCGTGTGCGTAGCATGCAGGGGAGGGGGACTCTTCAGCCCACTCCCTGTTCCTGCCTTAAAAATGCCTCTGCTGGACTTTGTCCCCAGCACACCTGCCAGTGTTCACTGCATTGGACTCTGATCACACACCTGCTCTGTGCCCACCTCCTGCCTTGTCGTGTTGGTGGCTGCTGCCCCACCTGTCTCCCACCAGGCACCATTGGGAAGGATTTGACACACACCTGGTACTAAAGGCCATGTCCCATGGACCAGGTGTGGCAGAGCCTTCACCCATGGAAAAATTGCCCTTGTGCCTGGAGCCCAGGGTTACCTCAAGGGGCAGGTAGAGAACCTGTCCACCCATGGTCCCATGACCCATCCACCTAAGTAAGAAATACCCTGGCTGGCAGTGTAGCCGGACCAGGTATGTCTGGCTGGTCCCAGGCTGGAGCTCCAACTCTAAGGCCTGCATTAGGCCTCACTTTAGGCTAGGATGCAGCAACAGCTGTGCTGTGTCATACACACACACACACACACACACACACACACACACACACTTGCCCTCATGCGTGCACATATGTGCGCGCAGAGCTGCCCTCATGTCCTCATCTGGGAGATATCTCAAGATCTGTGAAGCATGTAGCTATGTACAGGCAAATGGGTCCCAGCCAAGCCTGGGACACTTCATGGGGGGCGTCCTGGCCCAGGTGTGAGGGTGCAACTTCCGCTGCTGGTCAGGCCAGCCTCTGTTGAGCACCTGGGAAGAGTCATCCCAAGGCAGGTGTCTTCTTGAGCCTGCAGCCCAAAGAGCCCTGGGAACTTGGGGTGGGGGGTTGTCCCTGGGCCTAGGGGTGGGCTCACCCACTCACTCAGCTGTCTCTTCTTTATTTCTCTGGCTTCTCTCCTTGCCCCTTTGCCCTGCACTTGCCCCGGGTTTGGCCGTGGGCAGTGCCGACTTACGGCCCTTACGGTAGGTCCTGTTTTCTTGTCTGCACGTCTGTCCTGCACGTCTGTTCTGGTCACTTGTCACCAGCATGCCTCTCTGTAGCCCCCTGTGTCCCCATCCCATTCTCAGGGCACTGAGCTGGGGGCAAGGCCTGTGTTCCGGATTATATCCTGCTCAGTTCTGGGACCTGGGGCAGTTAAAGAAGAGCTAGAGCAATAAGCAGAACACACCGGGGAGAGACTCGGGTCTGGGTCAGAAGTCTTATGTCTAGGGCTGAGCTTGGTGGCCCAGGGGAGCTGTCATTAGATGGAAGCTATCAGGGCAGGGAGCTGCTGCCCTCAGTGGGGAACTAGTGGGTCAGCCCAGTGCTGACGGGCTGCTGTGAACTGGCCCCTGCCCATGGTAAGACACCACTCCTTGCGTTGGGACCCAGGTCTTGCACTGGCACCAAGAGCACTTGTGTGGGGCACATGGTTGGCAGCTTGCTGTTCTCCACTCAGGCCCCCTGCCACCTGCCTGCCCAGCTGCCAGTGCTGAACTCCCAGCCAGCAGATGCACCTACATCCTGTCCCTGCTCACGTCTGTCCCCAGAGGGGAGGGTTGAATGACCTGCCTGGATAAGGGTCTGCTCCAGGACATCTGGTCCTCCCTCACCCCTTGCACCTCCTGCCCACAGGCCGCTGTGCCCCCATGAAGAGCATCTCCAGCAGCCTGAAGGAAACAATGAACCCGCACGACATCGTACAGGATGCCATCCACAACTTCTCTCCCGCCTACCAGCAGTACACACAGCAGTCTACCCTGGAGCCCGGGCCCACCTGGCGGGGTGGTGCCCACAGCCTGTCACGCTCCCACAGCCTCACTGGCACCCGTGACACTGAGAAGACTCTGCTGCTCAGCTCTGATGACGAGTTCTAGGTGTGGGTGCCTCAGCCTGGGGCACCGTGCCCTCCTCAGCCTCTCAGCCAGGCGAGGAGACAGCGGCACAGTTTTGCCAGTGCCCTTTATTTATTGGACCAGAAACACATGTCGCTTCCAGAGGAACAGCCCAACCTGATACGCTGGGGACAGCCCAAGCTCACCTGTGAGCCTTCAGGAATATTTATACATAGCCAGCCCTGCGCTGGGCAGAGGACTCTGGGAGCAGCTCCCACACCCCTATTGCCCAGCCTGTGGTAGAGATACGGCTCCCAGGGACCAGCCCTGCCAGAACCAGCCTCGAGCAGGCCCAAAGTGGGGACCAGCCTCGTGTGCAGCCCTCCAAGCCCTGCCCACCCCCATACTGTGCAATACCCTGACCTGGGCTCTGCCTGCCCACTCCCTTGTGCCATGCTACAGCCTAGAGCTACTCAGCTCCGGCCAGCAGGAGGAGGGAGTGTGAGTGCCCAGCACGCCCTCCCTCCCTGACCCAGGCCCACCCAGCATGCTGCAAGGAGCAGAGCCAGACACCAGGAGCCATGGGTCCCACCTGGGAATGGGCTTCTGTGCCTCTGGCCGCTCTGGTGAAGCAAGGCCCCTTGACCTGTAGCTGTCCTCAGTCTCTGGCCACCCTCTGCCTACCTCCTTCCCCTTCCTCCTGGCCTGGCAAGGATAGCTGTGCTGTGTTACTCGGATTCCACTCTTGATGGAGGTGGCAGCAGAGCTCTTGCTTCCTGACTGAGGCCTCTCTGGGGCTTGTGTTCCCTTCAGGAGTTAGGTCTGGGCCTCCATGTTTCAGACCAGCATTCAGGAAGGACAGGAGCAGTGGCCCTGCAGCAGGGGCCCTGAGGTGGGAGGAGTGGTCCTATCCTGTCCCAACCCCTGCCCACATGGCCTGCTCTTCTGCCTTGTCTGGCTCCCTGCCCATCTCTTCTGTGCCTTAGTCACACATGAAAGTTCCTCCCAGCCGCCCATCTTTCCAGATGCCCCCAGGTCCTTGGTAAGCTGCTGGCACTCAGGATTCTGCTATGTTGGGCCAGGTGCCCACGGACAGGCTGCAGTGGTGGCCAGGGCTGCCAGTTCCCTCTCTTTGCCCACCTCATACCCTTCTTCCCAGGGCTGGAGGCCTAGATAGGCAAGGCTTCTGCCAGCCATGCCCGAGGAAGTGTTGGGAATGGTGCGTTCCCGGGGAGCCCTTGGGTTCGGGCTGCAGAAGTTGATGGAGGAAGAAAGGTCTTTGCCTTGTGGTGCACACAGGAAGCTCACTCTTCTGGTCATTTCTGGAATGAACAGGCCCTCCCTGGGATCTGTGAGACCCTCTGATGGGGCCCCTGTCTCTCAGCAGCCTTCCTGGCCTCATCCTCCCCTCAGGCCCAGGGGCCATGTGTGGGGTGCTGGTAGCCAGGTCTCTGCTCTGTCTGGGTGGGCCTAGCCAGCTGGTCTCGGGCCACCTAGAAGGCCATTGGCAGGTGCAGCTATGCCTTCCTCCGGTTATCTTCTACAAATCTATTTCTCTGATGTATCTTTCTTCCTCTTCCAGGCCAAAGTGTGTTGCTGATTCCTACCCCTCTTGGTCTTTGCCCATCCTGGCTTGTGCCCATGAGCATGGTGGGTGGAGCTCTGTGGAAGGAATAAGTGCTCCCTAGGGACATGGGGATGGAAACCCGGGCCTGGCTGCTCCAGCCCCTCCTTCCTAGTATGCATAACCTACATTGGGTTGGTTTTTTTTTGTTTTTTGTTTTTTTTTTAATTTTTCCAGATAGAGTAGTTCTTTGTACATAAAAAAATACTTGAAAAATTAATTGTATGATGTATGAGAAGACAGAGTCCCTTAGTTTTGTATTTCGTTGTATGACTGCCATGAGTTCCACCAGAAAGCCACTCTATTTTGGTCTCTGACATTTTAAATGCGTGACAAGTGAGCAAATAAAGTGAGGAAGACATATATATATATATATATATGAGATAATATAGATTGTATTGAAATATCTTCTGCCTGTGGTGAAGTTTGTTCCTGCCCCTGTGGGTTTGGGAAGGTGGGTGTAGTGAGGTGGGCAGGGGTGTACCCCTCTCCCCTCTACCTGTGTGACAGGTAGATTTGCGCTGCGGGAATGGAAGTCAGCATCTGGGTTCCTAGGCAGGTGCTCACAGAGCTCACCCCTGCTCCTGGAGAGGGCTGAGGTCCAGGGGCCAACTGGTCACAGGTGGCTGGGCCCACACCACCAAGGCCCTCTCCACAGGTGTCTCCTAGGGGTGAAGGGATTCCCAGGGGTTCTGGAATCTGGGCTCCTGAGATGTCCTCCACCTGGCACCCAAGGAGTCAGGAGTCCTGGGTAGGGCGCTAGGCCTTCAGCACCTTGCCCCCACCCTGCACGCCTTTCACCTTTCGCCTTTAGTGGGGGGGGGTCTGGCCTGCAAGCATGCTCAGGAATGCCGTGTGGGCAGGGGAGATTCCCAGCCAGCAGGGGGTGGGAGGTAAACAGCTGACTTGTCCCTCTCTTCCTGCTGCCTGTGCTCAACATTTCAGGCTGGACGTCTTGGCAGGGCCCCAACCCGAGAGCGAGGCCGGTGCACCTGGCCCAGCCATGCAGTTTGGTCGGTGCCCAAATTAATGCACCGTCCCCTAAGCC